>NJDC01003466.1:8419-42954 GCA_002245475.1 Calephelis virginiensis
TAGTTTTAAAGCTCATTCAATCTAAATTTTTATTCAATAAAAAGATGAGCGGAAGTCTTATCTTATTCGGAGCTTCTACTAAGAGTGAACGTATTTAGTACCGCCGTATTGATTGACTGGATTCCTCTTTGAGTCGGAAAACATATTTGGAAGGAAAACATATTTATTCATCGCTTCAGCTGACAATCTGCAATCACAATCTTAATCACAATAAGAATATTGAATCTGCTTTACGATAAAATATATGTTGTGGTTTCTAATAAAATGGATCAGAAAAACCTTATTAGATATTATATATAATAATAGATAATAGATACTTATATCTATTATACTATTCGCCTCTGTGGTCTAGCGGTCCGGGTGTTGGACTTGACTGCATGAGGTCCCGGGTTGGAATCCCGGGTCGGCCAACAAAAAGAAAATTGAATTTTTCCAATTTTTTAATAAAAAAATGTTGATCGAGATTGGAAATGTGCCCGGTTGGCGACAGGCTTGCCACCTATCACATTGTGGGACTTAGTGTCTTCAGCTAGTCGTGGGTGCCTTGGTTGTACCTCTGCCTACCTCTTCGGGGATATGGGCGTGAAGATACTTTATTATACTATTTCGGTTCGGAGGATAAGGTTAACTAAGCCGGTAAACTAACTTTTGCTCGAGGCCTAACATCCCAGAACAGGTTGGCAACCCACCATTATCACTTTTCTTGTCACTAGGCGGCATGAGTTTCTTACTATCAGGAAATCCGTCTGCTTGTATACATACATTCCAATATCGTAAAAAAATCTACTCGATAACTAAATTTTACAACGACTCCAAATGAGATATCTACTCCTTTCGCATGTCTAAGTAATAGCTTTTTTTTAATGTGATAAGGTTGAGAACAAGTGCGCGTCTCTCCTGAGTCTCTCTTTTTAAGATAGCCACCGCCTAATGCCTATACACACTATATAATATGTTGTCGGTGCGTCACTGTTTTGCGGTCGAGGTAATAGGCCAACTGTGCAAGTCTACCAGATACCCTCAGGATTGCCTACTATACTGGACTACTGGTATCAGTATTATACTGTTTTTGCTATACTTTACTTCAGTAATAAGTACATTGAACGAAACTAAATAAAAAGAAGAAATACTGTTTCAAAATCGGAATAATTTAACAAAAAATAAGCACCTGATTTATTAACATTTTAGGTATAATTGTGATAAGGCATATGCAGTATTAAAATAGACTAAAGAATAGAAAAGAAAAAGTGCTAGAAACTCTAAAATACAAACTCTAAAAAACAATGTGGGACTATTATTTTTTCTAAAATACTGTTTAAGTTTCTTCTCAGACCTATTTTTTTTCGAAATTACTACTGTTGTGTACGTCTATAGACTTTAACAACGTCACCGGGCTAGTGGGCGAGCAGAGTGCTCAGCCAAAGATTGAATTTTGGGTGGGGCCAGAGACCCCCCTCCCTAAGGGCGTCTCCTGTGAGACCGTACCTCGGCTTAGGGTGGGATCTTGGTTTGTTTCGGTAGAGGATATCGAGGCTGTGTTCCGCCCAGGGCGGAACAAGGGTCTTCGTCGACCCCGGCGGCGGCGGAGTCGCGAGTTTATATGTGTTTGTGTAGTGAATTCTCAGACCTAAATATATTTCATTTTATATAAAGAGATTTGGGGACCCTAGCAATCCTCCCTCCGGCCTGAACCATGAGACTTTAACTGCAGGAATGTGTAACAATCGCTATAGACAGTACTTTTTTTATGATATTGGAAGACAAACAAGCTTTCCTGGTGGTAAGAAATTCGCGCCGCCTGGAGACACTAAAGGTGGTAAAGGAGCGTCGCCAACCTGAGGCTGGGATGTTTGGCCTCGAGCAAAAGTAAGTATACCGGATACCTTTTCCTCCCAACCGGAACATTTAATAGCTGACGTTTTCGAAATAATTCTCAGGTACCTTTTAGATAGTTTTTGTTGGAGTTAGTTTATTGAGGTTTTTCTTCCATGCATCTGTTATATTAAATTACGACATTGAAAATTTTAAATTATACTAAGTAATAGGACTAGCAATAGCAATAATAAATAGCAATAAATAAATAGTGGTAGTTTCGCAGCGACTAGCCTGGATTGGTACTTACCAGCGCCTTATCTATTCCTGCCCCATAATGTCATTGCTTGCCGTTGATGTGTTCCGGTTCAAAGGGTAAGCTAGCTGGTAAACTTACTTCTGCTCGAGACGTAATATCTCGGCCTCAGGTTGGCAAAGCACCATTACTACCTTTGGTGTCTCTAGGCGGCGTTCTTCTTTTTCTATTTATTTGCCTTCCAATATCATATAAATAAAAAAATAAAATAAATAGAATATATTTTTTAATGCAACCCTAAGTAAGTATCTTCACGCCTATATCCCCGAAGAGGTAGCCAGAGGCACAACAAGGACACCCACGACTAGCCGAAGACACTAAGTCCCACAATGGTATACATATCCAATCCCGAGCAACATTTTTTTATTATAAAATTGGAAAAACCATGTTTTCATTTTGTTGTCCGACCCAGTAATCGAACCCTAGACCTTATGAAGTCAAGTCCAACATCTGGACCGCTAGACCATAGAGGCGAAAAAAATAAATAGAACATATTTTTTTTTCATATATAACCATAATCGTTAAAAAGATCATTTTTGGAAGCATAAAAGATTATTTTACAATTTTACGATCCACTTAATAAAAGCCCTACCATAATGGTATTTTAGCTTCAACCTCTAAGAACTCGTTCAATCTCTGCTTCCTCGACCGCAAATATCTTCGATCAAGCGATCCGATCGCTTCTGATAACAATATCTACGCTATAAAGCTAGCAGTATCCGCTTGAATTACTATTTTAATTTGAAATCCTTCGATTTAAAAAGACTAAAATCGATTTCTAGACCATGTTGTTATTAAATGTTTAAACATTTTTTTTTATTTTTATGATATTGGGAGACAAACAATCAGAAGGATTTCCTGATGGAAAAAAATCACGCCGCCTAGAGACACCAAAAGTGGTAATGGTGCGTTGCCAACCTTAGGCCGGGATGTTAGACATCGAGCAAAAGTAAGTTTACCGGCTACCTTACCCTCTAAACCGGAACACGTCATGACGTTATGGCGGCAGTGGTACCAATCCGAGTGAGTCGCTGTGAAACTCTACCACCTAGTCAGATGTCACGGTGCTAGTGACCGTAAGCTTATGCTCGCCTTTTACGAGCTGCCTGGCAGGAAGGCAGATGGTCTATTCTGCAAAGGAGCCCGCACCAACACGGGGAAACTATTCAATTTCATTGCTAATGACTCTATAAACAGCTTAGAGGTCTCTCTGGGAAGAACACCCTATAAGGAACCTCACAGTTGATCTCTATTAAACTAACAGATACTTAATCGCCTCTGTGACTTTGTGTTCTGCTGTTGACGCTGGTTCCGAGCTGACCCGGGTCGGAAAACTCCAAATGTATTTTTTCAATATTCTAACAAAAACAACGTTGCCTGGGATCAAATAAGTACCAGGCGTTAGGTTTGCCACTGGTCACATTGTGGGATTTAATAGTTTGCCTAGTCGTGGATGCCCTGGTTGTACCTCTGCCAAATTTTTCGGGGATAAAGGTGTGCATAAATCTTAACATTAAATCTTCGCAATATATAAATAAAATGCTCTACCGATTGTTATGATGTTTATGTATTTGTACATATTTGATAGAAATTATAACAGGTCAGAAAGTTTTTTTATAGCGCAAGGCAATATAAGGAAGAACAAATTGTTCCGAATCACCCAGTCTGAGTTTAAAAAAGGAAAAAGTTCATAAATAACTTCCCTATCAGACAAAAGCAGTTGACATTAAAAAAAACTATCTTCACGGTAGACAGAGGCACACCAAGGCACACACGGTTGGCCGATACTGAGTCCCACAATGTGATAGGTGGCAAACCTATCGCCAACCGGGTACATATGCAATTTTGGGCAACGTTAATTTAATTGGAAAATAAAAAGAGCACAGAGGCGATAACATTCAACAATTCTATAAAATGAATTTTTAGAAGAAATAATGATTTCATTGTAATTAGGCATTGTATTTAACTTTTTTCTCTCACTCCCATGCCCTGCCAATAAAGATGCTAAGAATTAAATTTCTACGCTAAGGCTTTCATTCCTTAAAAAATAAGTACGTCGAATCATATTCGACTTTGATAACTGTCGATAATCTATATGCTTAATAATTTCAAAGTTTTTCTTAAACATTTCTAAATATGTATAAAAAGTGCAAAAAAATTACAGTGTTAACATATTTTAACATATTTTAGGTACCTATCGAAATAAATTTACGCGTAGTAAAAATCTTTTTTAATTTAAAAGTTGTCATCGTTTTTAAAACAAGCTAATTTTAAAACAACTCAAGATCAGAAAATAAAACGCCGAAGAAACTTTCCAACCTAAAACCATTTATCATGAAACGCCATATATTTCAAAGCCAGACAATAGAATGGCATAACAAACTTTCAACCTACACAGAGAAATAAACTCCCTCGCAACCACGATTTTATCTCTTAATAGTTTTGTAAGAAAAAATTAACCCTGAACCCTAAAGTTCAAACATTTTAACCACGGATAACTCAATCAGCGTAACCGCTAACAGCTGTTCGGTAATGGATAATTTTGCCCAAAGCGCCGTCAACGCCTTCGATCAATCATTAGCCAGATAGTATGTGGGTTGCCAAAAAACAGCCTGACTACTAGTATATAATGTGTTCTTCTTTCTATTTTTGCATATTTTTTATTTTTCTTTGTTATTATGTTGTGAAAGTCTGCCATCTGTCTGTTTCGCTTTGATGGCTGCTTTCGATTTTGTCAATTTTCGATGTAGTCGAAGGCCTGAGTTTAAATGAAGGCTACTTTTTTATAGGATTGACCCGCAAATGACTATTATAGGCGATGAAATTTTTATAAAAATAATTTAAAATTTAACCAAATCTGCTGTCCAAATTAAAAAGCAAAGTAAAAACAAAAGAAGCCGCGGGTAAAAGCTAGTATAGTATTTGTATTACATTAAGCAAGTTTAAAACGAACAAGCAATACACGCACAAATAAAATAATGTACCTACACAGTACAACACAATTTATATCTAGTCCTATATTAAAAATTAAAAATCGAACCGTTTGTTACGCTTTCATAGACAAATTGCTAGACCAATTTTTAAGAAATTTGATATGAACATAATTAAAGACCCAAGTTCAAACATAAACAACCTTCAAAGAACAGTAAACAGTAATACAGTAAAAAGTAGTACCTAAAGTTTGTATGAAAACCTATTAAACGGCGACTAATTCGCGGGAAACTGCTAGTTAAGAAACAAATTGTCTTTAATCCAATCAAGTAGATAACTTTCCTGGTGGTAACAAACCCATATCATGTATATAGACTGCAAAGATGTTGATGGTACTTCGCCAACCTAATGCTGTAGAATTAAGTCTGATATCTGAGTTTATGTTTAGGCTCGCCAACCCTATATACCAGAACAGGAATATATCGATCTATACCACCTGCTATACTACACACAGATATGTAAAACTTGTAATACCTCTCTTTTTATGTCAGGGGTTAAGAAACTTTAATTCGTAAATTGAGCTTTCACCGAGGGTTAAAGTAAACTCAATGAATGCGACCACGAACAATAATTATTGCTTGGCAATGGACAATTTAGTTTTAAGTACCGTCAAAACGACAGACCTTCGATCAATTTATTAAACAGATTAAACCTGGACGTCCTAAAACAGCCTGAAATGTTTTGAGGTAAATATATTTTACCATACAGAGCCTTATGATTTAAGCAAGTATTGCAATATTTTTGTACTTACTTATGATGATCTATAATTCAACTTCATATATTTACCTAAGACACCGATCTCTTGTAAAACTTGCTTTTTAGTTTTCGTTTTCATTGGCTTAAGTAAACTTTGTATAAGGAAATGAAAACTTTGTTTAGTTAACATGAATAATATGACCTGCATGGGTTTTTCAAATTATTCCAAATATTATTTATCGACAAACCAAAGTTATAGATCTATATTTATTTAAGCGGATACGCCAAAAATATCAAATACTTCAGTTTCCTATTTTTTTTACCCTACTTTAACTAAATATGCTTAATGGGCACACCCAATAATACACGCAATAATACAAATGTCCTGAAAAGTGAACTCCCATTTAGTTACGTAACTAATACACGAAGCACATACATACGTATACCAAACATGGCCAAATTAAAGTTGCATGTTAAGTCTATTGCGTACGTTTACGAGCAATCTTTTCTCAAAACCTCAAAACAACTTTTCGAAAACAACGTTGACAAAATATACATAATTATTACTTAATTGACAGTTTAAAATACTTCATTTAAATTTACCGAATGTGAGCTTATATTTTAAAAAGAATGTATAATTTCTATTTTTTTAAGTGATTATTGCTTAATCTAGTTGTTACTAGTGATCGAAGTGACCGACAAATAAATAACCGAATTAATTAAAAACGTGTTTGCCAACAACATACAAAATGCAACGAGGGCCATCACTGAAATTTGCATTTTTATAACGTTCCTAATGGAGAAATACGTAGCACATTTTTGGGAAAATATTTTTAGTGAAAATAATGCCTGAAACGGTTATTTGTTTTTATTTAGTCTGTTCAATTTTGTTTAAATATTTAAATGTGATTTTTTATGCTACCGTAGCGATAAAAATATTTTTATTGGATTAGATAGCAAAAGTTCGAGATCAAATTCTTTATTTATTTTATTTATGTATAAACTTTTAAAATGTTTGAGTTGTCTATAATTAAATTATTGGTTTCCTATCTTTAAAAAAACTAATTTAAATACGTTGATTATCATTTTTATCGATTTCAAACACAAGGTTTCAATATATCCAAATTTTATGCCAAACAGGATTAAGCCAACAATAGGTATTAAAGGATTGTTTACAATATTCGGAAATTCTGAATATTCCTCATCAGATCTACCAAAGTGAGTACTCGACGTCGTAAAACCACAAGGCTTTGTGTTCAGCCAGATTTTGCTTGTTCTTTGTCCTGGCTTCGGAAAATTTCACATTTTGCGAACACTCTTTTTCAGGGTTCCGTAAAATAATGCCCCCGTTATACACTTGACATGTCCTTTTGTACCTTTTCTTTTTTTATTTCTTTAGGTTTTGGCAATCGCGTTAGTATTTTGCCATTAGTCAAGTAGAAATATACATCAAAATTTATATCAATTATAATTAGTCATCTGTCATAAGTCGTCATTAAGTCATGTCAGGCTCTTGGGTAAAGCGGTGGCCTTTTTATACAAGCTCATGTAATGAGATTTGGCGGCAACGAGGAAGTATACGATACGCTTATTTCTTCATCATTATTTCATTTCTGCACTTTCACTGAGCAAAATTGTACAAAATGCCACCAAAATTGACTAATTTCACACAAAATTAACACTAAATACAATAATTATGAAAAAACTTCGACCATCTTTTCTCTCGATGGCGCCAAAACTCCCTTTTGTACCTTAGTTTCAATATTAGAGTCATTTTATTCTTTAAACTCTCAGGACTAAACCGTTGAAACATGGCATGTAAATCAATTCTGTAACCTGCATTAAGATTTTAATACATAGTAACTTATTTTCGTCAAACCTAATCAATAGATAGATTTTTAAAATTACATTATTTCTATTATTATGTATCTTGGGTGTCCTGGTCACCTCTATGGTCTATATGGGCGGGAAGATACTTTTACATTATTTATACTACCAGTTTTTAGGGTTCCGTAGCTAAATGGCAAAAATGCCTTATAGATTCATCATATATGTCTATCCATCCGTATGTCGCAGCCATTTTTTTTCAAAACTATAACAACTTTACTGTTGAATCTTGGTAAATAGATTCTGTGAACCGCATTAAAATTTTCACTCAATATTTGTGAAAATATTGCGTATCGTGTGAATAAAAATTCAATAAACATTGACGGTTTCCCACACTTAATAAAACTCTAACCCCCCTTCTCTGCTATTTCTAAAATAAGAGAATGATAAAACTTAAAAAAATATGTAAGTAATAGTAACATTTTAGTAAAGTATAATCTAAAATAAAGAGTTGTCCTCTTTTTATGCAGGAGTACTGTATTATATTCTACGACACCTATTAAGTGAGCTATACTCTATTTACGTAAAAATGATTGTCACTATCGTCACAGGTTTTAAGTACTCATGAGGTGTTATTCACAACCACACAATTTGGCCCTTTGATAATACTGAAACTAAGGAACAAAAAAGTAGTAACATAAAAACGTTTTTAAATCCAAATAAATATATTTTTTTGAATCTGAGTCCTTTATGTTTGTTCTAAGAAAATAAAAAAAATACTATGTTTGTCCTAAAAAAATATAGCAACCCTGCTCCTATCAAACAACTATACTGGCTAAGGAACCCTCCAAAGGCGAAACCGACTCTACACTAACTAATGTATTTAACTTTACTAACACATTATTAATATTTCGATGCTAAAAACTCCTTACCAACCTGAAAAGTCTCTTGCTTAAAAGATTTAAGCTGACAATGCGACTAATCTCACAAATAGAATATTTTAGCATTCTCAATTTCTAGATTAAGCCAGTTAAATCGAAAAACTTAAGCTCAAGCGGTTATTGTTTTTAATTTTAATTTATTTTAAATAAAAACACTGGCATAAAATATTATCTTTATATATATATATATACATACATAATTCTCGTGTTCGTGTGTTTATCACTGAACTCCTTCTAGACGACTGGAAGGATTTTGATAACATTCTGTGTGTGGATTCAAGGGAATTCGAGAATGGCTTAGATTCACAATTTGGTCTCCTGGAAATTCATTTTTTAATTATTTTTTTAATAATAAGTATTTGTTGATTTTGGAATGTTTCACATTCGATCCGACAGACTGCGCTACAATCGAAGCATTAATATCAAGCGATACGAAGTTTGCTGGGTCAGCTAGTATTATATAACAATTCATAATTAATAGCAATTAAACCCATGACATTTTAATCATAATATTAATACCTGAAGCAAAAAACTTTAGACTCCTTTTTACGAAATTTGCGCTGACGGAGGAGTATGAAATTTGGCACACTTATAGTTTATGTGTAGGAGAAGTGCAGGACGCTAATATTTTTTAATGATTATGTTTATAAAGTGCATTAATTCAAAAATTAAAACATTACCCACACTACCATGCATTTGACACACACAAACAAATATATTGATGATAACGATAAAAGATCACAGATGGCGCACTAAAAAGTTTGGAATCAAAGTAGTTGGTTTTGAGAAATGGAGACGGCCTTTTTATCAACAAGATATTAAAATTATTATGGTTGAATTTTGACTAGTGGGCGACCACTTGTTGTATTGAATAACAAAAGAAACAAAAAACTAATTTAGCAATAAGCAGATCTTCTGAGTTTATGTTAATTAACATTCCTAAAATTTTTTTTCTGTGTACCTACTCGTATGCAGGTTAAATTTTTGTTGCCGCAGTTTAACTTCTTTTGTCAAGAGTTAATAAAACATATTACTTCGAAAAGTGGTTTTTTGGGATCATATTTAACCCCTCAAAGGATTTGGCGTAAAGATATGATGTTATTTTTTTACTTTTTACTAACCTAATCCTCCAAACCGGAACATGCAAAAGGCAAGCTCTGACGTTATGGTGGCAGGAATGGGTAATGCAGTGGAACCAATACGGACGAGTTGCTGCAAAACTCTACAACCTAGTAAGATGTCACGGTGTTAGTGACGGTAAGCCTATACTCGCCTTTTACGAGCTGCCTGGCAGGAAGGCAGAAGGTCTATTCTACAAAGAAGCCCGGACCAACACGAGGAAAAATTTAATATTTTATTTTTATAAAGTTTAGCATATACCTATATAGGGGGTAACTTGAATTAACACATAGGATATTTTTTATTCCGAAAAAATGTTCTTATATGTGTCCATTTACCACACGGGCAACGCCGCGGGCAACAACTAGAGTAATATACCTAATGTAAAATTACCGATACACAGTTTTACAATTGTGTGGTTAATGAATTAATCGTGGTTGAAATTTAATAACGGTTTTTCCACCACAATGTCCGGGCCGGGGTGTTAAAAAGTTGTGAAATCACCAATAAAATAATTTAAAAAGTTTTAAATCTGTATTTATTTGATACGAATCACTAAAATGGTTGTATTAAAGTTATAGTTCTTCCTCGGGAACCAAATTGGAATCTAAACCATTCTGGAATCCCCTTGAACCCACAAAAAATATCATCAACATCGGTCCAGTCGTCTAGAAGAAGTTCAGTGACAAACACACGAACACAAGAATTATATTACTAGCTGATGCAGCAAAACTTCATATCGCTTGACATTAAGAGCTGCTACATAGCATTTGATGCTCCGATAGTGGCGCAGTCTGTCGGATCCAATGTGAAACATTCCAAAATCAATGACTAGGTACTTACAAATAAAAAAGTAATTAAAAAAACATTTTCCACGGGACCAAATTGTGATTCTAAACCATTCTCGAATCCTCTTCAACACACACAAAATATGTCATCAAATTCATTTCAGTCCATTAGGAGTTTAGTGACATACAAACCCACACACGAAATATAGACAAATAAAGATAGATTTTTAAAAATATAGCATCTCATATTATAGGTACATTTAATTAAAATGTAAACTCCATATTGTTTCAGTTGGAAAACTTATTTTATATTATTTTGATTTTAAATAGCTGCAATGCCAGTGGCTGTTTTTGACCAGTACCAAATTAATTTACGAATTAATTAGTGTACATTATTTATTTATTTACACAAACGAATGGGTTAATTGTTTTTCCTTTTGATATGAAAAATGCATTGAATGACCTGTTACATTAACTAATACTAGTGGTCGCCCGTTGGTCGCCCAAAATTCGACCATAATAAATTTTAATATCTTGTTGATAAGAACGCCATCTTCATTTCTCAAGACCAATTACTTTGTTTCCATTCTTTTTAATGCGCCATCTGTGATCTTTTATCGTTATCGTCAATATATTTGTTTGTGTGTGTCAAACGCATGGTAGTGTGGGTAATGTTTCATTTATTGATTTATTGTACTTTATAAGCATTACTATTGAAACTTTCGTTAACTTCCCGTTAACTTGTTTTCCTTCCAATATCATAAAAAATAAAAAAATATTTTTTTTATCATAATTCGACTAGTGGTTTTGGAGTTATAGCCAATAATGCATACATTTCAAACTGAGTTTATATTTTAATCTAATTTCATTGAGTATAATTCAAAACCGCTAGTCGGATGTTGATAAAACTTGATAGGGTAATCTCGGAATCTTTAGAGATCTTTCGAAAAAAGAATTATCAAGTCGCGACGTGGTACCTATTGAAATACCTAGTAGGGGTCGGTTTTTGTAGTTTTGCTGCGCTCAATTATTCCTGTATCTTAGACTGTTTCCCGTATTCCGTATTCCATAGCCATCTTTCTTTCAAATCTCCGGTAAGTCATACCCAACAACAAAACAAATAAATACAGTTTATTATGAAAATCCATGCTGGTGAGCAAATTAGAACTATCACCGTATTTGCTATGTTCTGGACTTTAAGTGGTTTTGCAACGATTTGCCTGAATTGTTACCATATGACTTTTTCTGTTGTCATATCAGTGTTTGTCATTGCCCTATTCCGGTTTGTATAATATGCTTGACAGTAAGCCATATGCAAGCTGTATACAAGTACCACTACAATGCATCCATATCCAGATCACTCAATGCCCAAATCTTGGGAAACTTATAGATAGTTTTATTGATAGTACGATGTTTATTCGACAACGAGCCGTAAATTAGATCGCGGCTGGTTCTCTAGATCTCAATTCTCGCATCTCAATATTGAAACTGTCATCCCAAGACTTTGTACCCGACCGCCACGTAGGTAACTATTGACAAACACATTACAGAGATTTCACAAAGGAAAATACGTTCAAGTAAAATTGAAGTAATATAACAAAGCTGATGAACGTTTTTGTTTGAACGAGTAAATCTCTAAAACGACAGATTTTTTTCCACTTTTAGTCCATATTTGACAAACATGAACACGACAGTGAAGGTACTGATTTTATCGACTATGCACTCTGTGACACTCTGTAAAATCCGCTATTTTACATAGGGTCACAGAGTGCAATAGACGATAAAATCAGCAATAGAATTTCTACGTTATTATTTATTAGCGGTCAATGGAGTTATCACATCCCAACGCCAAAAACATTTTGCTTCTTCCACCTATCTGGAACAGCCCAATATTTACCTGTTATTACCTAAAATAAAAATAAATTTATAATATTTGATAGGATATTTATTTCATTTCTATGTGATATTATTAGTCGACTAAAACTTATAAATTGCTTACTTTAGGATAAGATCAAATTGTGTATTTCTGCACTGATATTGTATTTTAAATAAAATATTTCAGATCAACAACAAAGACTGGTGTAAGAAGGACAAAAGGGGCGGCCAGTGCAGTATTAAATGTCAAGGTAACTTTTGTAAATTTTGAATGCAAATTAAAGAAGACATTAAGCAAATAGTGTTTTTTATGATAATGGAAGGCAAACAAGCAGACGGATTTTCTGATGGTAAGAAATGCACCCCGCCTAGAGACACCAAAGGTGGTAATGGTGCGTTGCCAACCTGAAGCCGGGATGTTAGGCCCAGAGCAAAAGTAAGTTTACCTTACCTCCGAACCGGAATACGTCAAAGGCATGCATTGACGTTATGGCGGCAGGAATAGGTAAGGCGGTAGTACCAATCCGGCCGAGTCGCTGCGAAACTCTACCACCTAGTAGAATGTAACGATGTTAGTGACGGTAAGCCTAGGCTTGTCCTTTACGAGCTGCCTAGCAGAAAGGCAGATGGTCTACTCTACTAAGGACCAACACGGATTAGCTCCGCTAAAATACTATTGTTTATTATTTAACAGCATTAACACTGCAAAAACCCGACTCCGATTTTAATGGGTAAGTCATCTAGATAAACAAAATTAAGTATTGTTCTTGATTTCTCTGGAATTCCATCATCAGAGCCAGACGTAGTGGCAATGGGACCAACTCGAAATTACGCTCTTTCAAACTAAAAAAAAGTAAAAATTTATTCAGAAATAACGGAGAAATCGATTAACATACATAAAATAAAAAATCTAGAATTCGAACGTATATCCTCCTCCTTTTTCAAAGTCGGTTAAGAAAAGGAAATAGCAGTTTCTGTTGCAAACAGAAAGTAGCTGTTAAATTTTTACACCAAAAGCTTCATCCCAACCTCTGATTGATAAAACATCACTAACGTCTACAGAAGACGTTTATTTCTGAACTGCATACTCATAAAATTCATCTGCTTAAATTATGTTTTTTTATGCCAAAATAAATTGAATTATTTTCAAATAAGTTTAAATAATTATGACTGAACGGTAAATAGCACCCCGCGAAAGATTAAAAAGGAACTTCAATTATATATCATTACGATGACATTTCTTTTTTTCTACTTACGAAAAACTAAATTATATCACCATATATTATTATAATTATATACCATATTATTATAGTTATTATACTAGCACACTAAACCAGGTTATTATGTTAAACACCATAATTTCAGATCTCATCAACGAGGATTTAGCGGACGACGTCCGTTGCGCAAAACGTATCTATGACCGCGTTGGTTTTAAAGCCTGGCCGGCAAGCTACGCGTACTGCAAAGAGAAGAGCTTACCGGATTTGTCTCGGTGTTAACTACTATTTCAAACTGACAAAACCAGCCAAAATGGCATTTTACTGAAGAGCAATTACAAACATCACATAGCTAGTGTTTCGTTTCGTAATGGCTAAATTAGTCGGATACAATTTTACAGACCGAAAAAATAAAAAAGACCGAGAAGTTTCCGAAAAGCAAAGCAATTTTAATTTATGACTTCTTATCAAAAACACAAGGTAAAGGTTTTGGAAACTGACAGTTAGTCTTACGAAATTACAGGTTTTGATCTTGGTCTCATATATTTTACTAGATCAATACTAAGACTAGACATAAAGACCGATACAAAAACATTATTGTCTTGACCTCGCTGTCTGGTTTTAATTTAGTTTTAGGTTTGCTCATCTATTGGTGGTAATTTTGTTGTGCACTCACTAAACTAATTTTAAGTTTTCCCTGTCTTCTTTCAACGAAAGTAACAGAAGGAAACAAAACACTTTTAGTGCTGTTAAATTACACCGTACACGTCATTTCTACAGACGTTTAATCTATCACTCGGAAAATGTTGATTAAAAACATCACGATTAGACATGTCCGCACCAATCTGACACGTCTAAACTGTTCCATCTCTTTTGTTTTTGTTGCATTTGACAAAGATAGCATGCTTCTAAAATAAGTTTAGTTTGTGAACAGCAGAATCACCACCATTGACAATTGAATATTAATAACGTTTTTGTATAAAATGTCCTTCAGTAACATATCATTTTGGTGCTTTTCATATGTCATTTAATTTGTTAATTTAGTTAATTGATTATTTAGTACAATTATTTAAAAATTGTATGTTTTGAAACAACCAACGTGAGCTGAGAGAAATCTTAATATGATATCGCGGTCACGAGAATCAGAATATCTTTAGAAAAAAAATATGAGCTCTTTTTAAATTTTATTCTAAGTAACTTTATCTCCTTGACGCCTGGTCTAAAAAAAAGTTTATAGGTCGAATTGAATTTATATAGTTTGTTGTATAATCTTAAATATGAAATCAACCTCCTTTTTTTAACATATCGAGCGAAAAGAAATTCGATATCTGAACAAGAAATTTATAATGGATTAAAAACTGAAAAGTCTAAAATTGTAAAGTTACCCTAAAAACTAAAAATATACGTATTTGGCGACGTTTTCTAATTCATAAAACTACTTTTGCCAAAACCTTTTATTTGCAACGTTTGTCTTTTGTTATCAATAATGGAGACTATTCTAAAATTGTATATTTAATTTTATATTATGCGCTCAGAACATTGTTCAACAGATCCCAATAACAAAAGTTATATTACTTTTTATTATTTTGAATCTTTTGTCATTTATTTAAATAGTATATTAATATATTGTATTTAAAAAAAGAATTTTTAGACTGGAAGTCGAAGAGTCATTTCTGTATTATTATATAATTTTTTACATTTTATATTTGATTATTTTGATAAGTATAAGAATTTAGTAAAATTAGCATAGTTTTAATTATTGCAATATAAGTTTTATTGTAAATTTATGTCATTTTAGCAGGTCCACACTCCACAGCAGAGAAATAGTGCTTATACTTCATAGTTCAAAGTAACGTACATACTTGTCTTATAAATAGACTAGGTATTTGAAAATCAAATGTACGTTTGTTAACAAAAATGTACGAAATTCACAGTGCATATTCATTTATGATAATTTCATTTATATCAAAAACGAAGATTCAAAATAACTTTCAAATAGTTCCAATAGACGAATTTCCTTATGAATATTTATGAATGCATTCTCAAACTTTTTTATTACAATGAGGTATACAACACATTTTCAACTTATACTGACTTGTCCAAACGTCACCTTACTTTCTTTTTTGTGTGGTACCATACTTGGTACGTGTCTATAGTAGCAAGTATTACATATCACTGTCATATAGTTTTTTTTTATTTAGACAAATACGCAAAATACTATAGTTTGTATAATAGGAGGCCAAAGTAACTAGTTTATGTTTAGTTTTCAATTAGCGTTTTCTGCTTGTTTTACGAAGTTAAGGCACTGACTGCACGTTTCCTGTACTGAACCCTAGCATTGAGTTTACAGCGCTTGTGTCGTCGTAACTTTTTGTATGAACACTTTGAACAGCGCCTCTACTGGTAACTAAGAGAACTAACTTTTAGACCAAAAGCGCTATAGATTTTGATACATAAATCATTATCGAGCGTAATCTATATGTACATGATAAAGGCTCTGAGTCCTTGTCATGAGTATACGGCACTATACCGCTAGCTTCTTCGTATTTTACTTGTATGAACACTAGAACAGCACCTCTATTGGTAACTAAGAGAACTAAACTTTAAACCCAAACGCGCTTTAAAAATTTCGATATGTAATTTACAGCGTTTTAGTCATTCATGCTTGAGGCACTGAGCCCCTACCATGAGTTTCCGGCGCTAAGAGTACTCGCTACCGTGTTCGTATTTTTTGTACAAAACTTTGAACAGCGCCTCTAATGGCAACTAAGAGAACTAAACTTTTAGACCAAACTTTGATACGAAATTACCTAAGGAATATACAACTCATAGTAAATGTTCTGATGCCACAACCCATTACACTTTAAGTGTTGGTTTAATATTCTAAGTTATAACACAACCAACTAATTTATGCTACAAATAGAAATTACAACACCATAAATATAACTAAATCTAATATACAAGATAAGTTTTAAGTTATTGTTGATATTCTCGATGAAATTCGTCTACCTTTGAGACACGTTTTTGCACTCATCCGCAATGATAAATATATTGCTCTTGGACTAATACTTTTCTGATATAAGACCTCGACTTTAACACAGTACCTATAGCATATTATGGACGTCTTATTTAAGCTAATTAGTAGTTCCTAGATCAAAAGTTTTATCATCAGTGATGACTCTACTTCACGCATTGAATAACCATAATAAGTTTTATAGGTAGTCAACCATCAACATGTATTTTATGTATTGTTATAGTATACATTATAGAAGGTGACTTGAAAATAAACAATTTATTAACACTTAATTTATTTTTTATTATTTGACTCATTTGTTATAAGATCCTGATGAAATAATACTTACTCTATGAAAGAAAGAAAGAAAAAATATTTATTTGCGGAATATGAGTGTTACAAAGATGTTACAAAATTATTTAAGCGTTCCTACATATTCTACCAACTTGTGGTGTGCAAATATTTTAATTTGTTTTTAATTATTTATTCACGATTTACTATTTACACACTGTTTTTTGTTTGTTTTTAAATTTCATGATTATTTATTAATATAATAATTTAATACACACAATTTTTAGAATGTAAATTAATTTATCCCTATCTACCGTAAACTACCACCGTTTCCAAACCTAGCCAGACAGGAGAAGAAACGGCGAAACAAACTCCTGCGCACCCAACATTCTGCAATTAAATTAATCATATTAGAAGATTCAAATGAGATCTTGATATAGACTGGTTTCTTTATTTTGTGGAATAGAGTGTTCATATCATTTCAGATTATAACAAAAAAATCATCCAATTCTATAAATGTATCTTTTTTATAATGATATTGAAAGGCAAACAAGCAGATGGATTTCCTGATGGTAAGAAATTCACGCCGCCTAGAGACACCAAAGGTGGTAATGGTGCGTAGTCACCATGAGGCCGGGATGGTAGGCTTTGAGCAAAAGTAAGTTTACCGGCTACCTTATCCTCCAAACCAGAACACGTCATGATGTTATGGCAGCAGGAATAGGAAAGGCGATGGTACCAATCCGGGTAACTGTGAAACTCTACCACCTAGTCAGATGTCACGGTTTTAGTGATGGTAAGCCTATGGTCGCCCTTTACGAGCTGCCTGGCAGGAAAGCAAAAGGCAGGAAGGCATTCTGCAAAGGAGCCCGGACCAATATGGGGAAAGTAAAAAGGCAAATAGTTCGATGGACTTCCAGACAATATGCAGCACACAATGCATATGCACCAGAGCTGTTAATCGTGCTGTGGTAACCTGAGGCCATTATTGCTGGTAAATATACCTATTAGGGTAAAATAGGCTAGTAGACCAGCAAACCAGAACACAGAAATGGTAAGTTAAAACAGCAAGAACAGTTTGATGGTATCGACCAGGAAGAGTTTTTATAAGACTATACCAACTATTAATTGCACTTATACCCAGCTTCAGGCAGCAAAAAAATAAAACCCCTTCACAGTTCAAACTGCAAAAGTATATTGGTTTATATCGAACTGAAAATATGTGCAGGGGCAAAATTCTACTCGTTTCTCAATTCAGGTATTCTTTATATAATGAACTAATATGCAGAGTATATGTAGTCTAGATATGTAAGGACCTCATCACTTCAAAGATAAAATGTCCATGAAGTTACCTTAAGGAGCTTAAAGTGTAAGAAGCTTAGCATATATACATAGGGTAGTTTTTTTTATTTATCTATCTCCTATATTATATAAAAATCAATTGCTGTTCCTTAGTCTCCCTAAAACTCGAATTTTCAAATTATTTATTCAAGTCCAGGGAAGATTTAAAAGATAAGAAAAAGGAAAGCACTGCGAGGAAACTATGAAAAACAACATTTAAATTTTTCCCATAAAAACTGGACGGGTGTAACGAAGTTCGGCGGGACAACTAGTAATTACATAAAACAATTTAGTGACAATAATCAGACACACACGCAACACTGACGTTATTTGGCAAACACACATACTTGTCTTCACGCCAAAATTCTAACGCAGTCTTTATTAGTATATTTTTATTTATTCGTTCTAAGTATAGCTATAGTTAATTGTTTTGCACACGATGCCTTCCATTTTATTTTCACAGCTTATTTTTTTTTTGGGTTGGCTGGAAGAAATTTCTTTAGTTAGAGATAAGCTCGCCTTTTGTGCATTTTTAACTTCTCTAGTATTTTGTGTATTTTAGTTTTTGTGTGCAATAAAGTGTTAAATAAATAAATAAATAAAATAAAATCAAATGTCAAATGTTACGATATTTGCATATCTCTTTCATTTCTATTTTTACTTTCTGTGACGTTTTTGAATAACATTTGTTATTCGCAACTTCACTCACAATACACGGGATATAACGCTAATATTTATTACAAAATATCAAACAACAAGTTTGATCGTACGCGGATGTGTAAGCAAACAAACAAATGTATTATTTCAGCATACGAACTCGAACGGCTCGTTACTTCTCAAAGGCACCGGATATTACTTACATGACATCGTGAGGTTGCAGTTTGCGGTTATAGTTTATTGATGAATTCCTAAAAATATATTTATAGGGTTTAAATAATACTAGTGGTCGCCCATTGGTCGAAATTTGACCATAATAAATCTTAATATCTTGTTGATAAGAACGCCATCTTCATTTCTCAAAACCGACTACTTTGTTTCCAAACTGTACGATTACAGTTTGTGCGCCATCTGTGATATTTTATCGTTATCATCAAAATATTTGTTTGTGTGTGTCAAGTGCATGGTAGTGTGATTAATGTTTTATTTATTGATTTAATGTACTTTATAAGCATTATTATTGAAAAATACAAGCGTTTTGCACTTTTCCTACACATAAACTATATGTGTGCCAAATTTTATGCTCCTGTGTCAGCGCAATTTTCGTAAAAAGGGGTCCAAAGCTTTGGTATCACGTATTAATATATAGATAAAAATACAAACAAGCAGACGTTACTCCTAGTGGTAAAAAATCGACTGTATATAACAATTTTTCATTTTACCTACCACTCAAAGCTATGATCTTCTACGAAACGGAATCGCCCGTACAAATCCACTGAAATTTCGAACGAAAAAATTGGATATGGCAGCTCAATAGATTTTTAACCTTAAGGCAGTATAGATTTGTATGGTGCATTGCTAGTTCACTGTTTAATTCTCAAGAATATATTAGTTGGGATTTAAATAATATAGAAAGGCAAACAAGCAGACGGATCTCTTAGTGGTACTCCCTCAACATAACAAGGTTTAATGGTAGCTACGACTTAAAGCTGCGGTCGTATTAAGAAACGAAATTTTCTCCCATGCAAATTCACTCAAATTTCATACAGAAACATTTTTATGTATATCACAGCTTAATAGATTTGTATGAATTCGCTGCGTTCACATTTTTTTAAAACGGAATTTCGCAAGAAAATTCCGATTGTTTGTGGCAGACTTTACCTTACCTTTTTATTGGTATCCTTTTGTGTAATAACTTGCTACCCAATTCGATTATTGCGTTATGGTGTCAAAAATAAGTGAAACAGTGTTATTTAACTAAATGAGCCACTGTAGTAGTACACAACTAATTTTGCATATTCAAGAACCAGATTTCAGAAGTTTACTTGAAGAGCGTTGAAAAGAACCAACGGATTAGTACCGCTATCACTATCACCGTGATATCCTACTAGGTGGTAGAGTTTGGCAGCGACTCACCCGGATTGGTACCACCGCCTTACCTATTCCTGCCGCCATAACGTCCAATGCTTGCCGTTGACGTTTTCCTGTTCATAGGGTAAGGTAGCCGGTAGACTTACTTTTGCTCGAGGCCTAAAATCCCGGCCTCAGGTTGGTAACGCACCATTACCACCTTTGGTGTCTCTAGGCGGGGAGAATTTCTTACCATCAGGAAATCCGTCTCCTTGTTTGCCTACCATTATCATAAAAAAAAATCCTGCCGTTATACTATCAATGATCAGTTCCAAAATAAAGGAGAGATTGCTCTAGGAAAAATATGGCGGTAACATAAATATAATAAAATAATCCAATGCAACAATCCAATTACACAAAGCGGACGCGAGTAATGGGCCGCTGAAAGATAACTTTACTCTGCCTTGGTAGAAGACCAAGGACGGACCTGTTCTTTTTTTTATATATAAGAGGAGGCAAACGAACTAGTGGGTCAATGGAAAGTGACATCCGCAACAACAGGAGTATCACAGATGCGTTATCAACTTTTAAGAATGAGTACGCTCTTTTCTTGAAGGAAAGGTGTTCTTCTCTATCGTGTTCTTCAACAAAAATAAGATCCAGTTGATTTATGAAAGTAACCTACGGTTCCGTTGACTTCACCATTTATCAATATAGGCCACAGATAATAATATCTGTATCCTGTTGTGCCTTTTGTATGTGTGTAGTGGGATAGTGTTTGATCACCTTAATAGACGGGTGGTTACCGTGATCGCCTAACGCCGCCAAACTACCACTTTGATTTGCTAAAGGGACAAGCATTTATATCATTTACATCTACATCCCTGAATGCTTAGGTCTAGGGTGTGTCTGTTAAATCATATCTTGTATTGGTTTGTGTATTTCTATGTATTAGTATCGATTTTGTATATAAGTAATGATTTGTATTCCTGAAACATAATTGCAGTTGTGAATAGGGTTGCTACTTCTCGGAATCACAAGACGAGATCACAAGATGTAGCCCTGAATATATTTCCCCCTTGCCGGAAGGATTTTCAGGAAATTTCAAGTCGCTAGAGAATATTAGATTGTAACAGATTATATCAGATAGATTAATAGTAAATACCTTATTGCCTGTGGCAGATTATGTAGACCTTTATATATTTCTGCCAAGTAGGTAACTTAAACTTAATTTTTTAATTGAAGAAACACTTGTACTATTTCACGTATCTACTAGACTTGTTTACATACTAAAATAGTTTAAGTTTTAGCCCCTATGTTGCTGTTATAAGCGAAACCGATAGAGTGTCTATAAAATAATAAATTAGAAGTGATGAGTAAATATAATACAAGTGTTTTTTTTTTTTCAAAAAAAAAAGTTTTTTTTTCATTTCTACCTGTTACTCCAAACAGGAATACGTCTACGGAAAAGGTAGGGAAAGCGGTTGTACCTATAAGCAACGACCCGGTGTTAGTGACGATAAGCCTATGCTCGCCTTTTACGAGCTCCCTGCCAGGATCCCCACCACTGCGCACTGGTGTCTAATCAGTTGGGTATAAATAATCATAATCATTAAAGCTGTATACCAAACTTACGCTCCATCCTCACGAATATCTAAAACAAGATATTCGTGATCGGATAACTTTTCTTCTTTCTTTAAGTATTGGCCTTCACGTTAGTATTTTGCCATTAGTCAAGTAGAAATTTGCTTCAAGTTTTACATAAATTTTAACAAATTATAATTAGTCATCGGTCATAACTCATAAGTCGTCAGTTAGTCATGTCAGGCTCTTGGGTAAAGCGATGGCCTCATTACCCAAGCTCATATAATGAGGTTTGGCGGCAACGAAGAAATACACAATACGCTAGTTTCTTCCTGATTATTTCATTTCTGCACTTTCACTGAACTAAATTGTACAAAATGCCACCAAAATTGTTTAATTTCTCTTAATATCAACACGAAATTCAATAATTACGAAAAAACTTCGACCATCTTTTCTCTTGATGGCGCCAAAACTTCATCGGATAACTTAAAATCAACTTTTCACAAAATTCTTTTAAAAGGTGTAAAAAACCGAAATCGTCCTATTTCTTTTTTCCGATAGAAATTACCATAAACTTTTAAAAACACACTTTTTGATGTTCCCGTCTCTGAAAAGCTTTTGAAATAATATGAGCTCAGTTTTTTTTTAATATGTCACTAACGCATGAGCACGTGCAATTGCATGTAGGTAATGATGATATATTTTCGTTTATGTTTTTAACATACCCGCACCATCTCCTCCTCCTACTACTACTACTACTACTACATAGGATGTACGTTCTTCCAAAAAAAAGATTTAAAAAAATCGATTCAGAAATAACGATGACATCGATTAATATACATGAAACTACATTGAAATCGAACATATAATCTTCCCAATTTTTTAAGTCATTTCGAAATCGGTAACAATTTCTGTTGTGATTTTATTACACCGTTACAACAAAGACTAAAGTAAAAGTAAAGTTGACATGATAGTATAGTCTGCATTACAAAGACAATAATACCAGGTTGCACAAAGACTAACCAGTTTAAACCTTGGAGTACTTTAAACTATGCTTATTAATAGGACAGAATTAACAATCGACGACGACCGATTACAGTTGAATATCTTATTACTCCTACAAGACCATTACCCGCTTACAAATAAAACTTACGCGCTCGTTGATCTGGTGTCTAACTTCACTTTTGCTAACAAAAAATAGGTTACACACCAGATCCACAGGCGCGTAACTTTTATTAGCAAGGGGTTAGTGTTAAAAAAACATTTAAATTATACATTAAAACTTCAAATACAAAAATGTATGATTTCATACATATTTAAGGAAATCGTCTGTAAAACCGCCAATCACGCGACAGCGCTAGTAATATCCGGCGCCTTTGAGACATTCACGTACTGAGTTAAACGATTTGTATGTTTGTTTAGATAGTTTGACGGACTAGACGTTCTATTTCATCTTTTTAATCGACTTCAAAAAGGAAGAGGTTATCGAATCGTCTGTTTCTTTACAATTACTAGTACAATAACGAACGGATTTTAATGTTCCTTTTTCGAACGGTAGGTCTTTATTCAGAGATGGTCTCAAACAACTTATATTCCACAAATCGTTTTTGAATTATACGAATGAAAATTGTTTGTATAGTTTATCCTATTAATATTATAAATGCGAAAGTTTGTAAGTATGGATGTATGGATGTTTGTTACTCTTTCACGCTCGAATGGCTGAACGGATTTGTCTGAAATTTGGAAGACAGATAGATTGTGACCTGGATTAACATATAGGCTATTTTTAATCGCGATCGCACTCCGGGTTTCTGTGAAAACGCGGGCGAAGCTGCAGGTAGCAGCTAGTATGGTAATAAAACTGAAGTCAAGTTTTGACGTTTACTTCATTTAGCTTATTTTTTTAAACATATCTTAACTCTTGGAACTCTTTTGCTATCTTTCAAAAAAAAAAACCAAATCGTGGGACCAAATAAAACAGTTGGATTAAATTTTTGCAATTTTATTGCGTTAAATAATTACTCTGGCGTCAGTGAAATGATTTGAATTATAAATTTATCTTTCTTTTCAGATTTTAGGTTAATCCCTAAAAATCCCTACTACAAAATTATACCATATATTACATTATATTTTCTATTATCCATTTATAAATGGAAGGGTTTGGAATGATTTGCCTGGATTAGTATTATATTATTAATTATTTCTGTTGTCATATCAGTCAAAGACAAAGTCAAATCGTCCTGAATATTATTATACTATTTGGTCAAATCTTACTTTACTTCGTAGGTAGAAATCTACACTTGCAATATGTCTAAAAAACATTTTTCATAATAACATAACAATAGTACAAAATACCATAAAAAATTATTAAGCGTTTGACACAATCGTATTTCGATTTGAAGAGTACGCTAGCCAGTAAGCTTTTTATGCAAAAAAACTTACTGGCTAGCGGCTATGGCTAATGTTAGCCATAGACTGCACACAATTTCTTGGTGTCTTTGTTAAAGATTTTCTAGACAGTTGTAAATATGCCTGTTTCCTTCCAACAAAGGTGTAGAAGTACCTTTGTTTCCATATTTCTAAAATTTGGTTTAAATCTACGGTTTAGACAGATGCAAACCAACACTTTACAGCCAGAGTTTACAACTATCGGTTTCAACCTATCTACATAGGAATACGAAGCGAGTATTTCATTTTTAAAGATGTAAGCAAATATAGGAATAGCAGAATAGTTAATATCAAGCTATACAAAGTTTACAGGGTCGGCTAGTACAAAATAAATTATCAGCTTTGATGTAATTATAACAGTAACTTATTATCTAATGTTTCAGAGACATATCAACCCCATCGCGACCGACCACACTTTTGTCCTGCATATTACAAACAGTACCTAACTTAAAGTAAGTATCTTCGCTTATCCCTGTAGAGAAAGGCAGTACAACTAGGGCATCAACAATTAGTTGGAGATTCACAATTTTCCTGGTGACAAACCTATCGCCAACCGGACACTTATTAAAGATAGAGGAATTAGAAAAAAATGGACACTTATCCAATCCGGAGCAACGTTGTAATTATTGCAAAAATGAAAAAACACGTTTCGAGTTGTCCAATCCGGGAATAAAACCTATCTAGTTAACGCCTTCACCTAAATATAATCTATCATTTTATTAAACAAAGATCTCAGATATAAGAGTAGAAAATTGGAGTACTTTAGTTCAGTTTGTCATGACGACGGTAAGGCCATAAAGTCTATGTTATTTTATATAATACATTTTTTTTGTAATTTTGTTAGTCGAGTGGCTAGCGTACACGCCTAACTACATCGACCAACCGCGAGGTTCGGGTTCGATTCCCAACGGATGCAGGTATTTGTGTGATGAACATTTAGATGTCTGCATTTCCGGGTCTGGGTGTTTATTAAATTTATTATGGTACCTGTTTAAGTATTTCTATGTAATAGTATCGTTCACTAACACTCATGTCACAAGCATATATTATTTGCTTACTTTGGTGTTAGTTTCAATTTGTGTAACTTGTCCATTGATATTTATTTATTTTTATTATGTAAAACTGTTTTTTCTTTGCTTTTTTAAATTTGCACCCCCGTTGTAAATAATCAACCTTTCATAATGCTTGAAGTTGGAAGATTTATAATGTTAGTAAGTATTACGGTTACCCTTTGCGCATTCGTGGAACAAAGTTATACAAGTAAAGAGTACCTATAGCTTTTAATAAAGTAACCCAAAGCCTAACAAACCATTGAGCACAATAAAAAACAAACAATGCGTCGGTAGCGTCATCAAGGGCTGGATTCCCACGTCAGATAGGTCGATGACTCCCAATCGATCGGTAAGTTTTTGCGATCGATTCCCGAGACGAGCTCAAATGCCAGAACCACTAACGAGCTGCTCTTTGTTTATCTGTGGATGCCTTGAAGGACGTCGACGTTGCAATTCGGTAAAGAAAAACTTTGTAAAGCGTGAATCGACTTTTAAAGCTTTGGGGTTCCTTATAAATGTGATATTTATGTTTCTAAAAACCTAAGTTTAAACCTATTAAAACAGTACTATGTAAGATAGGCTGCTATGTTACGAGATGTTTGTCGATTTATTAATTTATTAGTTTGCAAGCAACTTCGTTAGTGAAGAATATTCCCTCCTCCCTCCCCTATTACAGTCATTTCCGGGATCATTTAAACAAATAGCATACGTTTGAACATTTGTCTGTAGCTATATGCACATAAAATTTCATTTCATTCATTCAGCAATTTCGGCACGAAAGGCTAACTGACATATAGACAGACAGACTATTGCATTTATTCGCAGATGAAGATATAACTAGCAGTGCTTCAAAGTGTGGACAAATTTCCTTATTATGATACGTATAAACCTTTCTCTTGAATTACTGTGTCTATTAAAAACCCACATCGAAATCCGTTGCGTACCTAGTTTGAAAGATCTAAGCATACATACGGGCAGACAGCGAAAAACGACTATTTTATTCTATGTAATGATTATAGACTACAATTATAATATTAAAATAAATACATATGTATTATGTATGTATATACACACAGTGTAAATGACAGCGTAATGAAAAATGCAACCATAGTTTCTGTCAGGCGAGGTGGACAATATTTACATACCACTAGACTGTTTCATTGTTTGCTATGGAACCCGCGAGATGGAGTAAATTTAAGACTAAATAAAGCTATGTTGCCAGATTCGGGAACGATTTTAAAAAATTGAGAAAAAATCACAGGCTAATTTCCATGTCCATAAATAAATACCGATTCTCAGAAGAATTATACAAATGGGTCTAACCCCAAACTATCCAAAATTGTATGCTTGTTTTATTGATGTTAGCCGATGATACCAATACCAGAAATTATTAATATTAATAATCACTGCTAGTAACCAGTAGTATGTTCACGATACAAACAACATGTATATCATTGAAATTTTAGTTTGATCTTGTTATTTCCAAATCATTCCAATGAAAACAATGGCTGGGAGGGTCGGATATCCTATAAAATCTACTTATGTTTGTGGGCACCAAGAGATCGCGCTGTAAGACATTTTGATCCCATAGTATTTCTATGTATTCGAATTTCTTGTCGGAGTACTATAATTGTTCTGTGGTTTCTGTCAACGATAGACATGCATAGGTAGTTGGAATTTTGTGTCGGAAATTTCTGGAATTTTTAATTTTTTTTTGTATTTTTTTATTGATTTCACTATTATTTCATTAATACTATCTAACACAACTCGATTTTTATTTAATATCTAATAAATTTCTACTAAAAACAGCAATGTAAACAGCATATTATTCATATCCTTTATTCGGTATTCATTGCGAGCTGAAAAACTGCTAGTTTTTCAGCTCGCAATGAATAGTTTCTATACTTCTAATCGTTGGTGCCATTCTTGATACAATTTATTTAGAAACACTTGTACTTTCCACAATATATTTTATTATTTATTTATTTATGGTTTAGCTAACCCTTTTGATTTTAACCGGATTTGTTATATAGCCCTGATGATGCTTGTATAGCGAAACCGGTTGGCTAAACCATAAAAATAAAAAATAATGAAATATATTGTGGAAAGTACAAGTGTTCCTAAATAAATTGTATCAAACTGCTAAATATTTAACCACTTATTTCCGACAAAAACTGTAAATTTTAAAATCTGATATGTATCTGATAGGTATCTAAACTACTACAGAAGTTTTCGTTACGGTGTCAAATAGACCCTGTATATAAATTTAGAATTTATTAATGGACATAATATGGTATGGATCATAAAATATAAAATTCTAACACATAACATCCTCCTTCTTGCAAGTCGGCTGAAAATGATGAAACATGCTTGGAAATAGCCGCTTGAATCTCGCAGTGCAATTTGTAATGTAATTTGTAATACTTTATATTATGTAAGATGCATTTATGTTAAATTAGTGTGTAATATGTCTTTTTTGTACTCTATAATATTAATGATTAATTTAAAAAAAGACAAACTTGCTGAGTTTCTTTTGCCGGATATTCTTAGTGACTGCGATTCCGATACGGTGGTAGTTTAAATACGCACAAGTACCACTTGTACGTTCCATGTAAATGAAGTATTCCCGATTCTAATTTTGATCGATTGTCAGTTTTGGGAGATGATAATTCATCAGAAAATTCTGAAACACGATATTAAAAAGCACCAACGTTATGATCATCAATCGACAGTCAAAAATAGACAAATACTGAAATGAAATTAATTTATTTGCGGGTTATGGGTGTTAATAAGATGTCACAAAAATATTTAAGTACACAATATGTGAAATACCCACAAAATTTTGGTGTCAAAATATTTTAATATTTGTAAAAAAAACTAGCGAACTATCACTGCGAACTTTGCAGCGCTTGGCATCAACAGCTACTAATAATTTGTAAGGAAAAAAGTATTATTTTATCCAATTTCCCTTAAATTTTCAAAATCTTGTTTTCATAAGAACCTTTTCCAACAGTTATACAAAAGGAATTAACAAAATTGTTCCATCTGTTCAGGCGCGATGCAATGGCCATGCGAAATTGGAATTCATTTTTATCTCGTATATAAATAACATTTTATTTAGTACAAGTATTTTAAATTTTAATATAATTAATTACATTTATTACAAGTTACATTATCTATTACCAAAAATGTAAAAATGTAATTAATTTTAACCTTACATTCCGTCAACTACCACCGTTCTTAAACCTAGTCAGTCAGGAATGAAACGGCAAAACAAACTCCCCCGCAACTAAGATTTCTAAAATTAAATTAAACATTCTTACAAATAGTTGTTTCATTATTTATGCTTGTGTGCAAGAAAATCTTTGACACTATAATATTTTTTTCTCTAAAAGCAAGTCAAATGACTTAAAATATTTTAAAGCTTTATTGCCAAAATTTACTGTTACCTATATTTGTCATATAGATCTATTTTTTAAATACCTTACATGGTAAAGTTTGTATTAATTACAGTTAGGTCATTTTAGGAGATCGTATTTGACACTTCAACGAAACATGACACTTTATCTTTCAATATTTTTATTTCATTGTTTAAAGTTATTATTTGCTTAACCTTTCCATTTTTAAATACAAGATGATTATTGTAATCTCAAAATAATGCATTTTGATGTTTCATATTGACAAGTATTTAAAAGATTGACATTTGTCAAACGTGATATATTAAATTGAACCAACTTTAATAACTTTACATAACTCCTGTAGATATTTACACGTTGAACCCTAAAAAGACCCAGTTTAAATTAGTCGCATAGAGCAAACTGCATTCCCGATTGATTATTGTAATTGGGAAGTTAATTTCGAATACCCAATCAGACCGGTATCGGTATAGATCAGAAAAACACCGACCTTAGATGGTATGAAGAGGCTAACCGAAGGAATATGTTTTTATCAAGAATCTGGTTTCAGATGCTGGGTTCTTTTCATGGTATTTTCTGGAAGTTTATGCACATTGTTGTAAATCAGATTCTTGTGCGGGTAAAGTTTGGTCAAAAAATTCACAAGAATTTTGTCGACCTCTGTTTTTAGTTTAGTTGAAAATACAAGTCAGTTTAGTTTCTGGTGGTTTAAGCTCTTTACGAAATATCATTAACTAACTAAATTATAAAGTAAGTCACTGGAAAAGATGTCTTAAAATACAATATATATTATATAGTTATATTACTGCAAAAACTCAGTACAGGCCTGCTCTAGACGAAAATGCGCAAGAGCCTACTTTTGATATAATATGTTTCACAATCCGGAAGATTAAGCCTGTTCAATAATTTATGTCGAATTTCTAACTTTATGAAAGGTTTGAATAAAAATCTAAACCGCCTCGTTTTCGGTCGACGCTAGCGTATTCGACTAACTCCACCGGCCAACCGCGGGGCTCGGGATAGATTTTTGACAAGCATTAGTGTAATGGACATATATGTCCACATTTCCGGGTTTGGGTGCTTGTTTTTTTATTTGAGCAAGTATTTATTTAAGTATTTCTAGGTATGTATTTTTATATCACCCAAAACACATGCATATGATTTGCTTACTTAGGGGATCGATCAATTTGTGTCATATGCCCAGCGACATTTATTTGTAAAGTATCTTCACGCCCATATCCCCGAAGAGGTAGGCAGAGGTACAACCAAGGCACCCGCGACTAGCCGAAGATACTAAGTCCCACAATGTGATAGGTGGCAAGCCTATCGCCAACCGGGCACATTTCCAATCCCGACCAACATTTTTTTATTAGAAAATTGGAAAAATCCAATTTTCTTTATGTTGGCCGACCCGGGATTCGAACCCGGGACCTCATGCAGTCAAGTCCAACACCCGGACCGCTAGACCACAGAGGCGATAAACATTTTTACATTTATTTGTAAAAAAAAGAAAATTGAAGTTGGGCTAACATATTAAGATATTATAAAAATACGCAACCGGGAGGCTAGTTATGTAATAATAAATTGTTTGTGATACTTAAAACAGTACGAGTGTTTCTTAATTTGAAAATATTTTTTTTGTAAAGTTATATAACTATAATAGATATAATATATAATAAATAATAATATATAATAGATAGATATAATAGATACGAGTATGTACACAAATGAATCTTCCGAAGTGTGCAAAAATTTTTTTCGTTATACATGCTGTAAATTAATTTTTTTTATGATATTGGAAGGCAAACAAGCAGACGGATTCCTTGATGTTAAGAAATTCACGCCGCCTAGAGACATCAAAGGTGGTAATGGTGCGTTGCCAACCTGAGGCCGGGATGTTAGGCCTCGAGCAAAAGCAAGTTTACCGGCTACCTTACCCTCCGAACCGGAACACGTCATGACGTTATGGCGACAGAAATAGGTAAGGCGGTGGTACCAATCCAGGCGAGTCGCTGCGAAACTCTACCACCTAGTAAAACTAGCGCAAAAAAGCACACTATTTTTTAAGAAATAAATGTCGTCTATGTATATGTATGTATATTTTGTTTTTATGATAATGGAAGGCAAACAAGCAAACGTATTTCCTTAAAGTAAGAAACTCACGCCGCAACCAAAGGTGGTAATGGTGCGTTGCCAACCTGAGGCCGTGATGTTAGGCCTCGAGCAATAGTAAGCTTACCGGCTACCTTATCCTCCGAACCGGAACACATCAACGGCAAGCACTGACATTATGGTGGCAAAATAGGTAAGGCGGTGGTACCAACCTAGGCGAGTCGCTCAGAAACTCTACCACCTAGTCAGATGCCACGGTGTTAGTGACAACAAGCCTATGCTCGCCTTTTACAAGCTGCCTGGCATGAAGGCAGGCCTGGACCAACACGAATAGATCCACGACTGCCTGTTAGACTTTTTATGTAAGTAGCCCTAAACAAACAGGAACTCGAGAAAGACGAAAAGAATTAGAAAACGGTGGGCAGAAATCATCTGCAATGTAATTCAATACAAGAGGTCTCAAATATCACATGTGTTTTTATATTCTAGAACGTCTGTAGATAAATCACACCTACGCAATAAACTATAAAATCTTGGCCGTTAAGTAAATGATATTTGACTAAAATTGGAAAGTAAATTCGCTATGACTTATGTGTGACTTATAGGTGCAAGCAATAATGTGCACTATTTATTAAATTGTAAAGGTTACAGCTGTGTATTCTTATTTGGCAGAATAACGAATTGGACAGCCGTATGGTGACGCCCACAAGTGCGTGGGTCAGGGAAACTACAGACATGCTTGGGATTGTTTACCATTGAGAGTTTGGTGGGTATCGGATATGGGTATAAGAGGAGCAGGGTGTTGTAATCTTAAAAGGCAAATAGCGAGCAAGCGAACCTAGTCTGCCAGAGTTTTACATGCATTGTCAAAATCTAAATCATCAACATTGTCTAAAGTTACAATTTTCGCATTGTCATCTTCACTACATAGTATAAAACGCTTCCTCTGTCCCTATGTCCTTTTGTATGCTTAAATCTTTAAAACTACGAAACAGATTTTGATACGGATCTTTTAAATAGATAAAGTGATAGAAGAGGAAGGTTTATAGGTACATTTTATACCCGTGCGAAGCCTGAACGGGCCGCTAGTAATAAATATAGATAACCCGGTACGTTTTTATTCCGCGATGGACTCCTAAACTAACTAACCGATTTTAATCAAATTTGCACATTGTTATCCAACTTGAAAGGTAGGAAAGCTTACATCTCAATTTATCGAGGGGTTATGCCGCAGGTAACAGCGATAAAATTAAATACGTATACCATAGGTATCATACTTAACGGAACCAATGAAAATAAACTTTTTCACCCCATTTGAAATCAATTAATACAGTTCAGGTGCCTTGTTTAGTTTAATCTTGACAACTATTATAACTCAAAATTTAATGTAACTCAACTTTTTTGATTGAAAAGAAGATGGATACTAAGATAAGATAAAAGTATTTTTTTTTAAATAGTTAATCATTTTTAAAATTATTTTTATTATCATATTATTTTATTATATTATTTTTATAACCTAGTCTAGCCTTCAGAGTCGAATTCAACACCTAAACCTAATTTAATATTTTTTTTAAAGTTAACTAGGATTGAAGATATAGGTATATTTACACTTGACTTACTATTTGTACTTGAGAAAATATTGCGCTAAACAGAGATTCAGTCTGAAAAAAATCTTTTGTTCCATACTTCAGCAACGTATTCACTCACAAGTTTACCCCACACTCGTTTAGTTTTAATTTCGCTAGATTATCCGCTCTCGCTTATACTAAGGGCGCACCATAAGAATAAACTGCGTCAAGCCCACAAACCGCTCATTCAGTGTTTGAATATAATATACAAACCTCAAATTTTAACAAGTATACCTTAAATGTAGGATATTTTTGGACACAACTTATGCTACTTGTATATCTTTGACAGAACTGTAAAAATGAATTGCTTGTGGTTGCGATAGGTATTGATATTGGTTACCTATTTTAATATACCGAATATCATAATCCCGAAAACGTTTGGAAATTTTTTCATAATCCCGGTTTTTAAAATTCTGTAGTTTTGTTTGTCATATTATCGTAACTCCGAATTTAATTTGCCTATTTATTCATCTGTACGACGTTTTAGAATGAAGCGAATGAGTTTCAGACACACGAAATCTTAATGTACAAAAACCCAAATGATTGCAATCCATATAATATATATATGCACGATAATCAGATTTTTTTTTAATCGCCTCTGTGGTCTAGCGGTTCGGGTGTTGGACTTGACTGCATGGGGTCCTGGGTTCGAATCCCGGGTCGGCCAACAAAAAGAAAATTGGATTTTTCCAATTTTCTAATAAAGAAATGTTGGTCGGGATTGGAAATGTGCCCGGTTGGCAATAGGCTTGCCACCTATCACATTGTGGGACTTAGTGTCTTCGGCTAGTCGTGGGTGCCTTGGTTGTACCTCTGCCTACCTCTTCGGGGATATGGGCGTGAAGATACTTACTTATCAGATTTTTTAAACTTAATTTTTAAATTAAATTGATATCTAGACAAACAACATCCAAATTTTTAAAATCAAGATTTTTTAAATCAAAATAAACGATATCTAGAAAAACGAAATCCTTTTATTTAAAATGCTCGTGCAGGGGTCGTAGTTCTAACCTAGCCTGATCTACAGAGTCGAATTTGACAACCTATCTGTAATGGATAAGTAGAACAATAGCGAGGTGGTTCTAGCACTCACCAGCCGCAGCCGGCAGCCGTTAGCTGGAACACTATTGTATGGGAGCCAAATAAAAAGGTTATAAGAATCTGGTAATAGTTTACCAGTGAATGTGATTGTATGGGAACCAAATATAATGATAATTGAAATTTGATAATATGTGGTTTGTTTGGAAAATGGTACTATGGAAAACAAAAAAGTACCTGTTCTGAGAATCTGGTATACATAACTACATTTGGATTATGAAAATATGGTAAGCAAAAAGATGCTTCTTGAAAATTTGGTTTTAGTGCACCTAGAAATTGATTCATCTGGAAAATTAAAAACGGAATTTTAAAAAGTTGACATTCATTACATTTGTCTGTTAAAAGTTTTACCAACTGTTTTCGGGGTTTTAAGATTCGGGTAACAGAAATTCGAGATGTTAATAGGTTACCATGGATTTTGATAAACTAAAATATCATTTATAAACTTTTTTTTTTTTAAATATAATAATGTTGTGTTGGACGCCTCGTGGTCTAGGAGTTCATTGTTGAACTTGACGTCATGAGGTCCTTGGTTCAACCTGGTTCACAAAAAAATGTGTTTTTTTCAATATTCATTTTCAATATTCTAAAAAAAAACAACGTTGCACGAAGTTTGATAAGTTTCTGATTGGCGATAGGCTTGCCACCTATCACATAGTGGCAAAAACACTAAGGTCAAAAACATGGCTAGTCTTGGATGCCCTGATTGTACCTCTACCTGCTTCTTCGAAGATGCGGGCGTGAAGATACTTGTGTTGGTTCCAGGTTACATTGAAGAATAAGACTTTTACCCTTTACTTAGTAGGAAATTAGACGAATTTAGGGTCGGTTATTGTCACTAGCGCCATGACCATAACTCAGCCTTTCCCAAAGTGGGCGATAACGCCCCCTTGTGGGCGCTGGAAGCCTAGAGGGGGGCGGTATAAATCTTGAAAAAAAATGTTTTTTTTTAAACTAGGCGCA
>NJDC01003466.1:50388-74927 GCA_002245475.1 Calephelis virginiensis
TAACACGTTGCATTACACCACGTAACGTTGGTCAGTACCCACCTTTAGACGTTGTCACATCAAAAAACATGCAGTCAAATACAGCCTTCTCCTTTTCTGAGCCGATTAAACAAATATACGAATTAAGAAACTTCACCATTTCAGAGTCGGTTAAATACTAGTAATACTAGTCTAGTATTACTATCTCGATTACGTGTTTCTCACAAATTTGTTACTAATAACAGCTTCGTTTTGTTAATTTTAAAAGGGTCGGAGCAGAAGTCATTATACATAAATTATGTAGCCATATCACTGTGTAAAAAAAACAGGACACCAATTTACGTATAACAGACAAAATGACTCATCCAATTATCTCACTTTAATATTATCACATAATTTTTAGCGTTGAGGTGTGACTATCCGTATGTAGTAAAAAGTAACAGAAAATTTATTTTAATAGCTATAATCTAGTAATTTAGATGGTCGGTTAACTTATACGATAGTTTTAGCAAAATTGTGGCTTAAGTGAACTATAACTACAAAAAAACGGACCCCAATTTTAATCAAAAACTACGAACTATTAAAATCTAGCTGTTGCCTGCAGCTTCGTCCACGTTTTCACAGGAATTTGTTGTGCGACCAGGATTGAAAATGGTCTATATATTCATCCAGGTTACAATCTATCTGTGTTCCAAATTTCATACAAATCCGTTTACCCATTCGAGCATGAAAGAGTAACAAACATCCTTACATACATACTCACAAACTTTCGCATTTAAAATATTAATAGGACAATGTAAAAATCACTTGTCGGATCTTGATAAATGTATACGGAATACTTTCAAATTATGGCCAAGCCTTAAAAAAAACCATCAAAGTCCATTTTTTCTTGTGGAAAAAGTGCCATCCAAGTTCACCTCACCTCATTGTTGATGATCATTGGTAGTAGTTCTAAAACACACTTATCAAACCAATTTTCAATTACCTCTATCTTTTTAACTAATGTAATAGAAAGAGACAAAACACGACTAGCGCTTTCAGGTAGATTGTACGCGACATTTCAACAGGCGTTTAGTCTATTCCTCGAAAATCGTTGATTAAAAACGTGACAAGTTAATTTATCTGGACTAATCTGAGATGTCTAAATTGGCCCATCACTTTTGTCTTTGTTACATTGGAAGAAGATAGCACACACTTTAAACAAGTTTATTTAATACTTAGCAGAATTACAACCTTACCGTCTATTATCACATACTACATATACATTTGTCACATACCACAAAGTACTGCGTTTAAAAAAATATCTGAAATTCCGTACGGAATGAAAATTATGGTCACATTAGGGATATAAAATATCTTAATTAAAGTGATAAGTAGTTACTTAACTGAGAGCGCTAAGTTGCAGAGTTGCGCAATCACGTGATCTGGTTCGGTGATATTGGTTAAGCGACGTTCATACGCCCACCCATTTGATGGGTTACCTCTAGCCGAAAGCCGCCTTTGGTAATTAAAGATTTCATTTTTAGAATAGAATGAACAGGAAGGTACATCGCTAACGTCAATGAGAAGTTGCCCATAGACAAAGTCCGTCCAGTATTTCACTGCCACTAAATTATACTTATCAATGTTATTTTCATCCGCCATTGTAGCCCTTAACTGATGCACACGACGCATGCCAAACATTCTTCAAAGTGCCAATCAATCTTAACCATTTCCAAAAAAGGAGGTGCCCTTCAATTCGACTGTATGGTTTTGTGTATGTTTGTTACGCGATTACCGCGTTAACCAATTTTGATAGTTCTGGTCTGGAATTTTGTTTATATTAACGACCTCACCTACGATAGAAATAGACGAAATTTTATGCTTTAGTAAGTATTTTTCAATATGGAACCATTTCGGAATCATTTGTCATCTTTTAAAAAAATATGATCAATTACCTAATGAAATTATGTATCACACAAATAAATACGACTTTAATATGTTGTAGCGACTCTAGTGATCGGCCGTCTCGTTGGTCGAGAAGTTAGCGTACACGCCTAACGCGGAACGCTACAAACTCACTGAAAGGCTCGAGTTCGATTTCCGATGGGGATATCTATTTGTGTTATGAACATTTGAATGTGCGTATTTCCGGGTCTGGATTTTTATTTAATTTATCCCAGTATCTAGTAGTTTCCTATGAATTAGTATAGTTGACTAACACCCATAACAAAAGTATAATTTATTTACTTTGAAATTAAATCAATTTGTGAAATTTGTCAAGGGAATATTTATTTATTTATTGCTTTTATGTTTTTAAAACATTCTTTTGTTATGCGTCTATAAAGGTGGGCCGTCTCTATAGTTATAGACTCCGCCATTGTGCCGGAGATGCGAGCTCTACAGTAACATATAATCTAAGGTTAACCTAAATACCGTAACATCGAATCTCATTTACACATATTAATGGAGTTGGTGTAGGCGGAAGGTTCCCATTCATTGTTGTTCTATGGGATATGCTTCAACTAGCAGATACTCACGATTTTGCTTTGACTAATGTATTTGCGATACGGTGGTAATGTTTAAACGGACTCATCCAGAAGCCTGTGTTGGTGTTACCCGCAAGGTCAAGGATCGTATTCCCGGGTCGGGCAACTTTAAATTTGTTTCTTCAATGTTTTAGTAAAAACAAAGTGGATAAGTGCCCGGTTGGCGTTAGGTTTGCCAAATATCACATCGCGGACTTAAATACTTATATTTGGCTAATCGTCCAGGTTGTAGGTACCTCAATTAACCTCTTAGAAGACTAAGAAGTATGCTGAGGTCCCTAACAGGTAGCAAGATCTCGTACTTACAAAAAAGGGTTTTGTCGCCCAAAAGTGGGATAATATAAATTATTATATTACTGAATTATTATCGACTTTTTTTTTCTTTCTTTAAGTTTTGGCCTTCACGTTAGTATTTAGCCATTAGTCGAGTAGAAATTTGCATCAAATTTTATATCAATTTCAATTAATTTTAATTAGTCATCAGTCGTAAGTAGTCAATAAGTCATGTCAGGTTCTTGGGTAAAGCGGTGGCCATTTTACACAAGCTCATGTAACGAGATTTGGCGGCAACGAGAAAATATACGATACGCTAATTTTTTATGATTATTTCATTTGTGCACTTTTACTAAACAAAATTGTACAAAATGCCACCTAAATTGACTGATTTCACTCAATATTAACACGAAATTCAATAATTATGAAAAAAATTCGACCATCTTTTCTCTCGATGGCGCCAAAACTCCTATTATCGACTTGCGCGTTTAATCATTACTTTTTCCGTCGGTCATTATGTCAGTGCACACTATATTTGTAATTGGGTTTCAAGAGTTTTGTAGCTAATAAACTTATTTACGTAAACGTATTGTAATTCTTATATTTGACATTATTTATGCCTAGGAAGGTGTATTTGTTTGCATGACAAAATTTTCTTCATGATTCTTATCTATTTGCTTATCGAGACCATACCTACCAAGACGCACTTATACCTTATTTTTGGTTAGCGTTATGACTTAAATCTGTACACATAGATACCTATTTTTAGTGCTGTGAATGGACGGATAAACCTCATAGGTTTGGAAAGAAGAAATAATCATTAATCTTCCAGTAATACCAACGAGGCCTTTTAAACGTTTGCCCATACATTGTGGGTCCCGTATATCATCTACATATATTTAAATAAAGCGCAGTAAAACTTCGTGAAACAAAGTACAATTTCATCACCACGTCATCACACAAAAACATTCATCATTAAAAATAATTTAAAAAACAAACTTCAATTATAAAACTGACATTCCTTTTAAATTTGTACGGTACCAATGTACCTACGGAACATATTAGTAATTTAAACTTTGAAAAATACCAAATACTGAAAATGGACCATCTTAATAACTAGACTCTAATCTAAGCGCAAGTACCTCATATCAGGTGAGGTCAGGTCGAATTATCACTTACCTTTCGAAAATAGATACATCACGGCCTCACCAATAAAAAATGTGCACTAATATATATGTACAAGATGTATAAACAATGCGTAAGAAAAAGTTTACTAATAATATATCTGACACAAAGGATGTATGATATACGAGTTACAAGAGTTTAAATGTACGTACAAACTTATTGCTGCTGCGTAAGCTCCGGGTAAATCTTATACATTCTTTATGACCTGTGTAACTGTTGACTTATTAAACGTGTCTATAATAAATGTTAATTAGTAAGGCAGTAAGTGTAGTGCTTACTGGCCGAATATTAGCGCAACAATCATAGAAATAAATATCCCACGATCTTCCTTAAAAATAGGGAAATAGAAAGCTATAGAACTTATAGTGGATAGTCAAGGAACTGTTTTGATGAAGAAGTGACACAGTTCTCTTGGTTAGTGGGCGACATGTTGAATTTCAATAAGTAATAATACTAGGGTACTAGGGTAATAAGTATTTCTCTGGTATTCCATCATCAGACTCAGACTAAATGACAATGGCACTACCTCGGAAGTATGCTATTTAAAAAAAATAATTTCAAAATCTATTCATAACTGACGGAAAAATAGATTAACATACACGTATTTACATAAAAAAATACAGTTGTCGAAAAAAAAACAAAAAAAATTAAGTCAGTTAAAAAATTATCCCCTCTTTTTGGAGTCGTTTATTAAGAAACAGTATCACCTGCTATTTAAATTAGTTAAATAGTTTATAAAATTTATTCCCAAGAACAAAGTGCATATCTTGTTAATTAAAATCAGTTTAATTAAAAACCCAGTTAACGACCTCTTCTGGTCGACAACTAAACTGCAATGAGATAAATAGGTCATAAAATTTGTTTATTTAAATTCCGAAACAAATTTTAATCGATATCGTAAGTAAACAAGTTTAACTATTAAAACTATCTCAGTGTAAGTGCCTTGACGAAATGGTTAACGATTTATACTACGGAAAAGTTTCGGTTTGATTTTTATGATGAAAATATGTATTTAATAGGGAGACAAACAAGCTGGCGAAAAAGGAAGTTCTTTTATACGCTTTACTCAATGATAAATTATCTAATTATCTTGGAGATCTTCAGTTTTTTATAACTTTAATCGTTATTCTATTTCAGGAATTGAATATGACAATAACACGCACCACATTTATTTGTCTTCTTATTTTAACTATAAAAAAACCCTTATACGAAAACACCCCTCGTGTTATAAGTTTGACGTGACAGTGTATGTCTATAGCATTGGTGGGCAAACTACGGCCCGCGGGCCGAATCCGGCCCATGAGAAGTTTTCATCCCACCCGGCGAGCTTTTTTTTTTCAGAAAAAATATGTACATACTTAAAAAAATTAATGGTTGAAAAGTTAAAAGACTGTTAAAGGTTGAACAATTAAAATACTGAATCTATACTTCAAACAAATAAAATGCGTATTTTATATATTAAGACTCCATAAACCTATTTTATTTTAATAAAAGATTGTAAAAATAAAAAATGCCTTATCTCTATATTTTATATTTTAAAGAATATTTATACAACATTTAATAATCGCTATATTTACAGCTCTTTAGCTGTTTTTAATTTACCGGCCCGCGGTCAAGAAAGTTTGCCCAGCCCTGCTCTATAGCATCATAACTTTTAAATGGATCAACTGTTTTTAATACGGATTTTTTATTTGAAAGCTGACATTTTCGAGATAGTTTTTAGCTACTTTATATTTAGAAGATTTCGTTAAGGGTTCTATTAAGGGTTATATTTCATTAAAAGTAAGGGTTACATACACAGGGTAAATTTTTAATGTTACGTTTCATCATCAGCCGGAGGACGTCCACTGCTGGACATAGACCTCCCCCAAAGAGCGCCACAAGTTACGATCACCAGCCGCTTGTATCCAGCGACTCCCCGCGACTGTGACCAGATCATCAGTCCACCGAGTGGGTGGTCGTCCAACAGTACGTCCTCTGGTGCGGGGCCGCCACTCGAGAACCTTTCTTACCCAGAATATTATGTTATGTTTAATTTAAAATAATTCGGTTTTACCATTTTGTGTTTCTACGTCATCGTTAACAGATATCCGTACGTATCACAAACTAACAAAAAATACTTTTATATTTATTTACTAAGTAACGTGTAATTTGTACAAACATATTTATGTAGAGATAGAGATAACCTAGAAAGCGGTTTAATAGTTGCATATAACAACAATTTATACAAACACGGCTATTCTGTAGACAATAGAATATTATGTTCATCCGGCAACCTCGATACAAAATTAGGGTGATGGTACACTGTAACTATTCTATTTCTATTTACAAATTAAAATCACAAAAACTATTTTACAAAACTGAGGTAGAAGAGAAAGATAACTGAGTAGTTTTTTTTTAAGTTTTAGAAGTGAAACCTTAAATTTACTTCTGTGGATTTGACATAAATGATTTGTGGAATTTTCTTAAGTTTTAAATAATATACATTGATTATTATTAATTTAGCGCATTTATCACACTTGGGATATTTTTTTGTCTAATTAAAAATATTGTTTTCGCTCGTCACATACACAAAGTTAAAATTTATACCGTCTTTGGTCTAGTATTCCGATAACGGCGTTGAGTTTATGAATAGCAAACAACCAGATTCGATACCCTTTTCCTCCCTTCTCATCTGTCTCATCATCTTATATATAAAATTCCCGTGTCACAATGTAAGTTACCGTACTCAAACGGCTTGACCGATTCTCATGAAATTTTGTGAGTGTATTGAGTAGATCTGAGAATCGGCTAACAACTATTTTTTTAACCCTAACTGATGAAGATGAATCACAGCAAAAAAATAGCAGATCAACGTCTGTCGGGTCAGCTAGTTTTCTAATAAAAACAATGTTGACATGGATAGAATTATATGTGCCCATATTGCGATAGATTTGCTACCTATCACATTGTGGAACTAATTACTAAGTAGTAGGTACCTACAGCTTTTTAAGGGTGTTCCCATTGTACCTCTACATACCTCTTCGAGGATACGAGCATTAAAATACTAATATACAAGTTTTTATAAACATTGTTGTTTGACAGAAAGCGTAAGGATTTTTGAAATTATATATCTTTATGCGTTATGAAAAAAGGAGAATATTAAAATTTTAAGATGCGCACGCATCTGTGACACAAAAGTAATATCATGAAGTTGGTTGCTTTTGAAACATGTTTATACATTCACGCAAGTGTTTTTACAAGTGCGATTTATATATTTTTCGTAACAGATTATTTTACTCTTTTTTTAACAATGCCATAATCGGGTGTAACTTATCATGCTTGTACAAAAGTACCCGCTACCAATTTTTTTTAAATAATATTTCTTTAAGACGCTTTATTAATACGCCTGGGGTAATTTACCATCATTATATAGACTCGCAATAGATATGTTAAGACATAATTAAGCTCCAGAGCCCCACCCCAGGGTAACTTGTAAAAAACATAAAAAATAATTTCCTTTAAATCTACTTCAGCATGTGGGCAGAGCCGCGGGCAACGTCTCGTATATTTACAAAAATCTAACACTCTCCGAAAGGGAAGTCGATTGTATACACTGCCGTAGGACGATTAACGTAGTGGCGCAGTTTATGATGCTGTTAATAGGAACTTTGTTTGGTTCAATGTGAATATGAACGTATATTAGCGGGTACATATTACGAGTAGGGAGCTTAGGCTTCAATACAAAATGGCAGACATGACATGGCATAATTTAAACGCAGTAACTACATAACCTATTTCAATAATTCCCCGTGTTGGTCCGGGCTCCTTTGCAGAATAGACCATCTGCCTTTCTTGCCAGGCAGCTCGTAAAAGGCGAGCATAGGCTTATCATCACTAACACCGTGACATCTGACTAGGTGGTAGAGTTTCGCAGCGACTCGCCCGGATTGGTACCACTGCCTTACCTATTCCTGCCGCCATAACGTCATGACGTGTTCCGGTTTGGAGGGTAAGGTAGCCGGTAAACTTACTTTTGCTCGAGGCCTAACATCCTGACCTCAGGTTGGCAACGCACCATTGCCATCTTTGGTGTCTCTAGGCGGCGTGAATTTCTTACCATCAGGAAATCCATCTGCTTGTTTGCTTTCCTATAACATAAAAAGAAAAATATATCATGTCGTCTAACGCCCGGTTCCTATAATCAACGAAATGTTATCCGTTTTAACCATTCGTAGTTTGCTCAAAAGTAACGGAGCATGACTCAAATTTTCAAAAATGTTTAGAGTTAACTGTCGAAAACGAGTAACCGTTGTTAGCAATCTTACTAATCGTACACAATACTACCATTCGTAATCAAAACGACTAGTAATTTTAATAAAGGAACCGGGTATAAGTAAACAACTAAATACGTATTTCTAAGTATAAAACCATTAAATATCTTCATGCTCATATACCCAAAGTCGTAGGCAGAGGCACAACCAGGACACCTACGACTAGCCGAATAGACAAAGAGAAGAGACAAGTCCCACAATGCTGTGGCAAGTCTATCGCCGACTGGGCACATATCCCATCTCGGTCAACGTTATTTTTATTGGAAAATTGAAAATACAACAAAAGACATTCTAACCCGGGACCTCAAGAAGTCTAGTCCGACCCCGAACCGCTAGACCACAGAAGCGGTCATAACTTCTTGGGGTCCCGAGTTCGATCCCCGAGTCGGACAATAAAAATATAAGAAAGGTGCATTTTGAAAAAATTTGCACTCTGTAGAAACACAAAAAGTATACCTAAACATCGAATTTAGAACGTCCATTTGTTGGTTAAGGAAATTACTTCTTTTATCAGATTCAGATAACTTTATTCTCGTATCATACATACATACAATAGGTAGTTGTGCAAGTCGACATTATAAAAAACCTAGCACCAGATCGAAATAGCCTAAGTCTTCAACTGACATGAAACCATTTCTTTTTCTTCCATCGGACGCAGATCGGTTTTCCTCGAATCATTTTAATCATACGTATCTTATTAACTAAAAACCTTTAAGTAAATAATAATTGAAGTCATTTCATCTAGTTTACCATGCTGTGGCTAATTTAAACTTCCTCTAACTCTACATAAATATCATTACACAATTTTTTTAAACTAAAAATGTAATGTCGTTCATCTACTTCTGTAATTCGTCTTTTTATCAGTAAGAAGCAAGTAATTAATAGCTACGTGTATAATCTGTATGGAGGAGGGGGGGGAGGACAGACACGTATGAGTGTTTCACATAAATATCTTGTAGAGGTAAGAAAATAAGTTAAACCAAAATGTAATCTAATTACCTTATCTTCTCTTTTTCCATTTCACTTTTTTTAATATATCTTTTAATTTAATTAATAATTATTTTATCAATAATTTAATAAATAAACTTAATAATTTTCTTGTCCATGTTCGGTTTTTGTTTATTCGGAGAGTTGTAGTACCATGTGAACGCTCTTTATAGGGCAACTTCTAGATGGGGCAGAGGAGGGCTCTGCCCATACCTCGCTCCACTCATGTCTATCTCAGCTGATATCAGTCTTTGGTCGCCAGAATAATAGTGTCGCGCTGAAAGCTTTTCTGGATAATCGCGCGTATCAAATTAGCTAGTTTAACTGACGTACTGATGAAAGTTATATGTTAATGTAGGGTGTACATTTTATGTCTAGTGCATTCGAGTGTTGTGATTTTTTATTCTAACTTCAGTGATAATTATCAGCCCAGTTTAAAAGTATAAATAAATAAATTAATAACCCTGGACAAATCACACAAATTGGTATAACCTCGAAGCATTAAGTAAGCATTATGATTTTTTTTATAGTGGACGATACTAAAACTTAAATAAATTCTGGATTAAATGTAATATACACACTGATGCGGTAATATGGACATTTAAATGTGCGTTTTTTCATATCATATGAAAAAAAACACTTTCACTGTTTCCCTTAATACACATTTTTTGAATTATAAAATAATATTAGCCACTTGATTTCACTTTTACAACATCTGTAGGGCTATGTTAACTTATTGTAAGCTAATTAACAGTTACAATAAGTTAACATAGCCCTGAAGATGCTGTAAGTGCGAAATCAGTTGGCTAATATTACCTAATTCATATTTTAAAAAAATATATTATATAAGTGACACAGTGCAAGTGTTTTTTCATGTAAAGAGATATAAAAAATACATAATGAAGTTTCACCAAGTGCCAAGGATGAAAACAATTCAATATTTGAATGTTCATCAAACAAATGTCTGCCTCCGATGGTAATCGAACCCTCGCGCCTCGCGGTTGGTCGGTGGCGCAAGGCGTTAATACTGAACTTTCGATTAACGAAGCGATCAGTTTAAAAGACTGGGAATTAAAGTTTGAAATGAAATAAATATTTACCTTCTTTGTGGTTTAGTGGAACGGTTTTAGCGATGACTGCATGAGGTTTTAAGGTCGATAAAGCTCGGGCAAAACAATTTTTTTTTCAGTCTTATAATAAAATTAAGGTTTCTAAGCCCGGTTGTAGGTTCTATGAGTACAATGAGTAATATAGGCTATTCGAGGGTACCCTGGTTATAGCTCTGCCTGCCTCTTTTGTGATACGGGTGTGAAGATACACATATACAGACGCACATATGTTGAAGTAGGGTAAATACGTTAGTTAAATCTCAACAAATCACACGAATTAAACTAATCCGAAATTAAAAATAACATATGTTCGCGTTTAACTTCATGCCACTGCCTTGAGGTTCAGAGAGCCTTCTCTGAATCCACGGATATCCACTCCATGGATATCTTAGACGATCTCCAGGACGTCTGCCCACAACATTTTCGAAGTTATTCGTTCCTGGTTAATAAATTGCCGACCTGATGAATTCAGTGCCGATTCTGATATTATTTATATATTTATTTTAGTAAGCGAGAAGTAACCTTACAGCTACTGCCACCAATCATCTGCCGCTGCTACCGGTAGGCATTTGTGTGATGAATTTGCGATCCTGGGTCTCGATGTAACATAATTTTTTAAGGTAATTACATACAAATAAGTATCTTCACTCTAACACTTTTGGCACAGGTACAACCACTATGGGTGCATTATTAGCCGAAACCACAAACTTATTCAACGTCAACAATGAGTTTAATGGAAAATTAAAAAATCCATGCAGTCCATCCATCCAAAACCATGCAGTCAACGCTAACATCGGGCTACTAGACCACAGAGGAGTAGGCTATTGAGGGTATTTATGTATTTTTTATTGACCCTCTGTGGAAAAAGGAGGGTGATATAAGTTTGACGTGTCTCTGTTCGTATGTGTATGAGTGTACGAATACGAAGAAAATTTATAATTATTTCTGTAATTTGCTATATATACAGGCTGACGTTTGAAGTACCAGAAAAATTTTCGAAATCGGTGCCCTTACGGTCTATGGAGCAAAAAAAATACAGGTTATAATTTTTATCCAACGCAAAATATGAGATGCATGTTTATAACGTAAAACGTCTAGCCTGTCGGTAAAGGCTAGTTCTGACGGATGCGGACCGGGGGTTAAGAAGGCGATACCTCCGTCTTTTTTGCCCTTATGAAGCAGGACTGCCTGAGACTCTCTTAGGCCAGTACTAGCTCACATGCTTGGGTGGTAACTCCAATTGCAGAAGCCACTCTTGTTTTAGCGCGGGAGAGGCCTAGTGACTACCGCGCCGTAGGCGGCATAGCTGTCGAGTGAACTGGTCAATGCGAAAGCGACCGCATCTCGCTTCCATCCGGAATGCAGGAAGGTCATAGGTTTTTATTAACTTCGAGTCCGACACAGGCCGCTGTTCTTCTCAAGCGGGTATAAATGTGGATTTTCCACGTTAAAAATATACAAGTGACGGATCCGCTAATTATATTATTCTTTTATCAAAAATAGTGTTAGTATTAGTAGTAACACATGTTTTATATGAAAAGTTTAAAGTTAGAAAACAATTTAGTTTTCCAAATGCTAATGTATCATCAGACGTCAGACGATTGCACCGTAGTCCAAATCTTTTCTGGATCCTCTCCAAAATTGAATGAAAACAAAGAAACTTAAGATAACGAAGTCCGAAGCAATCTTGTGTTGGAAACCGAAGTAAAATAAAAAGCATGCAAAACAAATATATTAAACATGGCTGCATTTAGAAACAAGTGCATTTTTATTCATGTACTTCTATTTTCTTCTTATTTGATTTCTGATTATATTTTGTCCTCAAACATATTTGAATTTTCTCTAAAGCTAGCTTTAAATTGATTTGGTTTATTTCTCCTTCCACTCCGTCTAGTGATCATCTTGTAAGGCTTAGCGTACATGCTACAGTATTGCGATAAAGTTTGGGTTCGCTTCCCGACAGGTTTTTCTGTGATGAGTAGTGACAACATACACTTTTGTGCTTGTAATACTGTTCATTGTTTCCATAATTTTTAGTTATCACAAATTCAAACATTTGTTGTTATGTTTCGACGTGACAATATACACTTTTGTATTTGTAATACTGTTCATTGTTTCCATAATTTTCAGTTATCACAAATTCAAACATTTGTTTTTATGTTTTTTTACGTGACAATATACACTTTTGTGTTTGTTACTAGTTGGTGTTTATTAGGAGTCCAACTTTTACTATGCAACCATACAACCACGCAACTTTAATGTATGGTAGTTACATTAGGTAGATATAACATAATATGTGTTGATAATATAATATATTAACTACCCAAATAGTGTAACTACTAATTACTAACCAAGGTGATTTGAGTAAAATAACACTAAATTTGTTTTTATTCACGTTTTTTTATTATCTATCACTCACTATTTGGGTATGTAATAATAATATAGTAACTACCAAGGTGAAATAAGGTTAGTATCTTCACGCCCATATCCCCGAAGAGGTAGGCAGAGGTACAACCAAGGCACCCACGACTAGCCGAAGACACTAAGTCCCACAATGTGATAGGTGGCAAGCCTATCGCCAACCGGGCACATTTCCAATCCCGACCAACATTTTTTTAATTAGAAATTTGGAAAAATCCAATTTTCTTTATATTGTCCGACCCGGGATTCGAACCTAGGACCTCATGCAGTCAAGTCTAACACCCGGACCGCTAGACCACAGAAGCGACAATGAAATAAGGTTAAATAACACTAATTTTGTTTTTATTCACGTTTGTTTGATTGTTTCGATTTATATTATTATGTCTAAAATTTAAGCTAAAATTAATTGTAGAAGTGAAATCCAATCGAAACGTAGAAGCTTCAAGTGTAGCAACTGTTCAAACTAAAACAGAAATATGAGAGCGTCCGTGCTCCGGAGATAGTCTATTATTAAATTATTGCCAAGTTAAACACAACTAAGTTAGAACTCCAAGCCAACTTAGCTCAACTATGAGGCTTGTTTTAACATATTAACCTATTTTATAGAAATTGGTTTTATCTATGAAGTAATGTTTAGTCAGACAGGTTCTTTGACGTTTGCCTAAAATTGAAACATTGTGATAAAAAGTTTATCCATTCTTACATTTGAGATCGATCTATTTATTTAAACCTGGTAAGCGGTTACTGCACAGTCTCGAATGAAGTTGCCTCTAGCTGAAAAAAAATGTGGTCTAGCGGTCCGACATCGGACTTGACTTCTTGAGGTCCTGACTTCGATTCCCGGGTCGGGCAACAATATAGAAAACGTATATTTTCAATTTTCTATTAAAAAATAACTTTGCCCGGGGTTGGATAAGTGCCTGGCAATAGGCTTGCCACCTATCACATTGTGGGACTTCGGTTGGTCGTGGGTGCTCTGGTTGTGCCTCAGCCTACTCCTTCGGGGATATGGGCGTGTATTAACGTAACGTATTTGGTCAATATAGCTCAAATGTATTTTACTATTGGGTAATCCATTTGCTTATCTGTCTTATTAAATATGGGTCGGTACAATGTTTCCTCAATGACACTTAATTTTAACTGACTTGCTGTTAAGGAACTTTTTTAACTGCTTTGGTATCCACGTAACGGAATCTTGTAACGTGTTTTTCACTCAATTTAAAAGGTCGGAATGAATTGAAACTTTTCACAGATATCAGGGGCCGAGAATCACGTAGTATTTAAAAAAAATGACAGATTATCATGATCAGACTCTTCAGGATTTGATCCCAAAAGCGAAATATTGGCTTTTTAAAGCTTTTCTCACTTGCGCAGACTAAACATTTAAAACTAAAAGTCAGAGGTAGCACAAAAATAGCAATAGTTTTATTATACTCGTACCATATATCTATTTTTATTATAATGGTGGTGATTCTGCTGTTCACAAACTAAACTTATTTTAGATGCATGCTATCTTTCTCAAATAAAACAAAAACAAAAGAGATGGAACAGTTTAGACGTGTCAGATTAGTGCGGACATGTCTAATCGTGATGTTTTTAATCAACGTTTTCCGAATAATACGTTAAACGACTGTAGAAATAACGCGTACGGTCTAATTTGACAGCACTAAAAGTGTTCTGTCTCCTTCTGTTACTTTAGTTTAAAGAAGACAGGGATAACTTAAAATTAGTTTAGTGAGTGCGCAACAAAATTACCACCAATGTTAATAATAGTAATGTAAAATAATGCGTTATACGCGAATGTGATTTTATACACATGACTAGCTTTCCCGGCGAACTTCGTTCCACCCGTTCAATTTGTACGGGAAAATATTTTTTCCTAGTTTCCTCGCATTTTTTAACCCTATTTGTTATCTTTTAAACCTTCCCTGGACTTGAACAAATAATTCAAAGCCAAAATTAGCCAAATCGGTTCAACCGTTTTCGAGTTTTAGCGAGACTAACGAACAGCAATTGATTTTTATATATATAGATATTGACCACTAACCAAATAGATAAATAATTCATTGAAAGTAAGTAAGTATTTAATTTTAAACAAATTACCTTTGACATCACTTAATTTCATTAAACATCTGAGGAGATATCACAGTTTTAATAAAAACTCGCGACAAAATAATGAGGTAGGAACGATACGTGTGGCAAAGTGATATAAGATGTAACTGACTGCGTTTTGGCAGGAAGATATCACTTCGAATTACACATAACATTATAGTGTATTTTATAATAGTTAAAGTTGTTTTCGAATCACGAAATTGGTATCGGGAATCGAACCCTCTCTTCATGGTTGGTCGTAGGAGATACATATGTACGATAACCCCTAGCCAACGAGGCAGTCAGATATTATATGAAAACTACTAGCTGCCTGATCCGGCTTCGTTCGGATGTTAATTTTTTTGATAATAAATTGAGATGTAAGCTATCCTATCTTTCAAGTTGGATCAAACTGCACACGGTGTGCAAATTTGATTCAAATCGGTTAAGTAGTTTAGGAGTCCATCGCGGACAAACAACGTGACACGTAATTTATATATATTAAGATTAGCTACTTTACATTAGCTAGCTACATTGGCTACAATTGTCAAAGATAAAGTAAAAGCTAAACTAACAGGCAAAATATGTATTCGTATAAAAGATTATAAAAAAACTACGCCCATGCTTCGCACGGGTATAAAATATACATATAAACCTTCCTCTTCAATCACTTTATCTATTTAAAAAAACCGCACCAAAATCCGTTGCGTAGTTTTAAAGATTTAAGCATACAAAAGAATATAGGGACAGAGGAAGTGGCTTTGTTTTATACTATGTAGTGAAGATGACAATGCGAAAATTGTAACTTTAGAGAATGTTAAAGATTTAGATTTTGACAATGCATGTAAAACTCTGGCAGACTAGGTTCGCTTGCTCGCTATTTGCCTTTTAAGATTACAACACCCTGCTCCTCTTATACCCGTATCTGATACCCACCAAACTCTCAATGTTAAACAATCTCAAGCAAAGGGACATAGGGATAGATGAAGCGACTTTGTTTATACTATGAAGTGATAATCGCTTCGTAATGATCTTGCCTCAGAACAAGTAGTAGTACACACAGCTTGGCAAAATTTCTGACCTCTATACAATGTTTCAAAAGATTTATTTTCATCGCCTACTCTTCAGACAGTACTAAGCATAGTCATCAAAGCTGTAAATCCTTACCTGATCAAGTCGCTGCACACAGTCTACCACCAGTGCTTTTGTTGATAATGACCCATTAAATCTATGCTCGCGTCTTTCGAGCTGCCTAGCAGAGTGGCGTAGGCTTTTCTGAAGTCTCTGGTGTGTAGCTATCTAACGTCTCGGATCTTAAGCTACGTGCGGAAGCCTACCTTACCCTCCATCACGGGATACGAGAACAGGAATAAGTAAGTCGATGGCACCAAACAGCGCTAGCAGCTCCACAGAATTTTACCATCTATTTGTAGAATGTGCTACTGAAATAATACTTCCCGTTATGAACTTTCTGAACGAAGAACAGTGAACATGATACCGCTGCGAAATACGTGGACATCGGGATGCAACGAACCCATCGCTTGCTGGTTATTATTGGATTACTCAGCCGTGATAAGTTCTGTGCGGGAACTCGACTAGATTAGCTTCTCCCCCTTACCTAATCCTGCTGTCTTAACGTTAACGCTCACCATCGTCGTGTTCCGTACTGGGAGGTAGAGTAGCGGATACACTGACGCACATAGTCTAAGATCCCGGATATAATTTTTGACGAGTGTCTCTTACAGCCGAATGATTATTTACTGTCGTATATTAAATAAATAAAAATAATAAATATCCCTGGACAAGTTACACAAATTGTATCTAACCCCGAAGTAAGCAAATTATATGCTTGTATTGTGGGTGTTAGTCAACGATACCAATACATAGAAACACTTAAATACATACTAGAATAAATGTAATAAACACCCAGACGCGGAAATGCAGACATCTAAATATTCATCACACAAATGCCTGCCCCCGTTGGGAATCGAAACGGAGCCTCGCGGTTCGTCGATGTAGTTAGGCGTGTACGCTAGCCACTTGACCTATGAGGCGGTTAAACAACTGTGATCCACTGGTAAATGAATAAAATAATGAAATGATAGTCTGAATGAGAATGCGATGGGAGCTGTGTCGAAACGACACCGGCACATTGTGGCATTCACCACCCACGCGCACATTCAAATGTTACGCGCATATGTTTATGTGTTGACTCAACAACTATGCTTATTTAATATTCACGCTTACTTACATGTCTAGTAGGCAGAATGAAGATAAAAATATTATCAATCTCCTCGTTGGTCGAGAGGTGAGTGTTTTTTTTTTATAATATTGAAAGGCAAACAAGCAGACGGATTTCCTGATGATAAGAAATTCACGGCGCCTAGAGACACCAAAGATGGTAATGGTGCGTTGCCAACCTGAGGCCGGAATGTTAGGCCTCGAGCAAATCTAAGTTTACTGGATACCTTACCCTCCACACCGGAACACGTCATGAAGTTATGGCGGCAGGAATAGCTAAGGCGGTGGTACCAATCCGAGTGAGTCGCTGCGAAACTCAACCACCTAGTCAGATATCACAGTGTTAGTGATGGTAAGCCTATGCTCGCCTTTTACGAAGGCAGGTGGTCTATTCTGCAAAAGAGCCCGGACCAACACGGGGAAAACGTACACGACTAAAGCCACCAACTCACAGCAAGTCTCGAGTTCGATTACCAACGGGATCTAAATGTGTATTTCCGAGTCTGGGTACTTATAAAAATGATTCCAGTACCAATCTATTAAGTTTTTCTGGGTATCAATCACCATACCCCATAAGCATTTAATTCGCTTACGTTGGGGTTATATTAAGTAACGTTATTTATCCTGATAGATAATTTGTCCAGAATTATTTATTTTATTGTTTAATTGACATTAGGTACTTATTTAGTATCTGACTTTTAATTTTAATAATTTTTTGAAATTGATTAAATGGTAAGTCGGACTTTTGGCGCCATCGAGAGAAAAGATGGTCGAAATTTTTTCATAGTTATTGAATTTCGTGTTAATATTAAGTGAAATTTTGTTCAGTGAAAGTGCACAAATGAAGTAATCACTAAGAAATTAGCGTATCGTGTATTTCCTCGTTGCCGCCAAATCTCATTACATGAGCTTGAGTAATGAGGCCACGGCTTTACCCAAGAGCCTGACATGACTTACTGACGACTTATGAGTGATGACTAATCATAATTGATTAAAATTGATATAAAATTTAATGCAAATTTCTATTTGCGTAATTGCAAAATACTAACGTGAAGGCCAAAACTTAAAGACAAAAAAAATGGTAAGTTTTTAATATGCTTCGGCTAGTCATGTGTCCCCTGGTTGTTGTTCCTTAGCATTCGGGAATAAGAGCGTGAGAAACTTTCTTTAGAAAAAGAAATAGCTTAGCGACAAGTGGGCAAAATCGCGGGCGATAACTAGTTCGTAATAAAAATCTATATTTAAGTTTCAACCGCTTGAATGATGCCATCTGTCGTAAGTGTGTAGGTTTGTTAACATAATTCAATGTTTATAACTTAGTAACTTTTAATAATCACCTTAACTTAATAATTATTATTATGACGGCTTCGTTAGTTGACGGGTTAGCGTACACTCCTACAGCTATCATTGTTAATTGGATTCGATTCTCAACTGGGATGGAGGTGCCTTTTTCGGTGTTTATTAAATTTATCGCAATGTTTTATTCAAGTGACTTCAATATCTTATCATAATATTAATACGTAAAGCAAAAACAAAACGTTCATACTCCTCCTCTCCTCCTCCTCAGACACACTTATAATTTATGTGTAGGAGAAGTGCAGAATGCTAATATTTTTAATGATAATGTTTATAAAATGCATTAATTAAAAAAATAAAACATTACACGTACTACCATACATTTAACATACACAAACAAATATATTGATGATAACGATAAAAGATCACAGATGGCGCACTAAAAAGTTTGGAAACAAAGTAGCTGATCTTGAGAAATGAAGATGGCGTTCTTATCAACAAGATATTAAAATTATTATGGTCGAATTTTGATCAATGGGCGACCACTAGTAATATAAAATAATTAAAGCAAAGCAGCAAAAACCGACTCCCACTTTTGCATTGGGTACCACATAGCGATTACATTATTCATTTTTCGAAAGAAAGCAAATAATTCGAAATTGTCGGAATCATTGATGAAAAAATTATGCATTATTTAAGTATAACTCAAAAACCAGTAGTTGGATCATGATAAAAATAATATGGGACCACCTCGGGATCACGATCTTTAGTTCTTTAGAAACCCCAACTTGGTTGGCTAATGACGGAGTAATCTCAACAAACATACATACAAAAAAAACTTACGGTCGAGTTAAAAACATCCTCTTTTTTTAATTGATGGTTCTGTTATTTTTACACTAGCTCTGTGAGGTAAATTTAATTACATGTTTTGTTAAAGTTAATGATTTTTTTAAGTTAATTATTTGTCTAATATCCGCACATTTCGGTTGATCAAATTTAAAAAATCTCATTGTATAAAACAGCCTGCATCCGTGGCTTCGTCATCACATTTTTTTAATAATTACCGATGATATTTCTACTACCATGATTAAACCTATTATTGATTTGAATATACGGTTTTAATGAAACCCCGTGTTGGTCTTTGTCCCATGTATAGCCGCCGCTTTTCTTGCCAGCTCTTTAGAAACGAGCATGAGTTAATGATGTGGCCTATATACACCATAGATCTTATAGGTACGTTGCTGTCTTATGGCCAAACTTTTAATTCGATTGTACAACTTTAACGGCTACCCTACCCTGTGGACCGGAACACGACACTGTCGTTCCTGCCTGGACTAATTGCTGTGTTGCTAATGATGACCTTTTTAAACCTTTGCTCCCTTCTCCTTTGCAAGAACGTAGATAGTCTGTTCTCCTCAGGTGATACGGACCAACTGCACGGTAACTTGCCCGGGTATGGATTTATCGCCTTACCTATTTCTACCGCTATAATAACAGTGTCAAGTTTTGTTCTGGGGGGTAGAGTAGCCGGTAGAATAGCATAGCTTCCTGGTCATAAGACAACGACGAACCTATAACTTCTAATGTTTCTAAAGGCCACGGTTATCTCTTACCATCAGGACAGCCGTGTGCTCGTTCGCTGTCTTATCTGATACAAAAAAAAATTTCAGATTTAAAAGTATGTTAACTTCCAATCATTAATTAACGAAAAACATTTTAAAATGTCACAGTACTGTTTGCTCAATACGAAATTTAAGGAAAAAAAATGTTTGCATTAGCAGTGTATTTCAATACATTTTTTAAATATTTTCAAGTAAAAACACAGCTTTTTAACAATTATTAATTAATATGTATCGAATAAACTATAGTCAAAAGGAATTTCAAAAGCTTAACTAAAATTAATGAGATTGCATCGGTGTTGCCACAACACCTCGTTTAAATGATACTCACCTTCACAGTCTAATGATCACTCATTGTCATCAAATGTACACCCACCACTGCGTAGATTCAGCACAACACTATCCATGACGTCACAACACTCATTCATAAACCAATCATTGACAACACTAGCCGGAACCTAAAACCGGTAAAGCACAACACAAAAGATTCTATTTTTTAAATTTGTTTTTTTATAGCGCGTGTGTACCGATCGCTGCGCGCGCGTCAAAAGCATACAGCCTCTAGGTTCTAGCGGTCGCCCCCGCAGTTTGTTATGCGTGGGCGCATATATAGCCTCCCAAATCGAATTTGCGTAATAAAGCCGACACAACCGACGACAGCAGGGGACCACATGAAAATGGCAAGCTTTCTTTATAAGATCATGTTAGAATTTTAAATGAGTTCCATGCTTTGGATATAAAAAGTTATCGACTAACATTATGCTGGTTGGGACTTGCCGAGGTACCATGTATGGAGAAAACGGGTTCGTCTGCGGTCCCACACGTTTCGAGTTTTTGTTTGGCGATGCAAGTGTAAGGGGCATAGGACCAGTGTGACTTGAAACTTTATTGAACAAAGCCGATGAAGTATTGGAAAAATATTAAACGGCCAGGCGGCGTTACAGTGAGAGTTAAATGTATATGTTAACGCAGAAAGACAACCTTATTGCAAGGTTGATAAAGTCGCAGTTAAATATTTTTTTATGATATTGGAAAGCAAACAAGCAGACGGATTTCCTGGTGGTAAGAAATTCACGCAGCCTAGAGACACCAAATGTGGTAACGGTGCATTGCCACCCTGAGCCCGGGATCTTAGGCCTTGAGTAACAGTAAGTTTACCAGCTACCTTACCCTCCAAATCGGAACACGTCATGACGTAAGGCGGTGGTACTAATCCGGGTGAGTCGCTGCGAAACTCTACCTGGTAATCATTAACAATTTTAAAATATTATTGAAATAGTTATATTTTTAGACCGGTATCTCTGAAGAGGTAGCCAGAGATGCAACCATAGTATATCCATTAGCCGAAGCCACTAAGTCCTCCAATGTGAAAGGTGGAAAATTAATCGTCAACCAGGCTCTTATCCTATCCTGGGAGACGTTGTTTTTATTAGAAAATGCAGAAAAATATTTTTTTGTTGCATGACACGGGAGTCGAACCTGGGACCTCAAGAAGTCAAGTTCAGCACCAGTCCACTAGACCAGAGAGACGATATTTATTATATTTCTTATTTGATAAGGCGTACAACACTGTGTACAAACCAACCACTTATGATACGTACTTACAACCAGGTCCTAAGTACCACAAAATTACACTTACTTCGTTATAACTCTCCCATTGCTACGTTTCCTAAAAATTTTTTTGTTGCAAGAGATGGTGAACAAGAACGGCTCTCCGAAAGGTAAAAGACAATGATAATATATGATATAGACACCATAGATGCTATAAATGCGTCGCTGCTCTATAGCCGGATTTTTAGACCTAATGTAATTATAGCAAGCGGCAGGAGTATGTAACCAGTGATCTTGATGGTACATGGTAATGATACAATTAAAAATTGCCAGTATTAAATAATATGAAAATAGTTTAAAGAAATTAAAAGCAAAAAAATATTTTTAGAAATAGCTTTTATTTAAAGGCTCTAAAAAGCTAAAATATTTTTTTTCTTTAAAAATATTAACTATGAACTTACAACCGCATTTGATTTTTGTGAAATCTGCTAAGTTTAAACTAATAAAATTTTAATTTAAATTAAAATTGATAATCGCGACAAGCTTTTATGATGATATAAGTTGTGTATAACGAGATTGTAAGTTCATAGTTAATATTTTTAAAGAAAAATATTATTTTTCTTTTTATAGCTTTTAAATAAAATATGTAAAATAAGCCTTTATTTTGCTAATTCCGCGTAAGCAGTGTAACCGTTGTGGCAAATAATCCTCCAAACGACACAAAATGTGACAAGCCTAACTGACGTTCCCACCACCCACCTCCGCGACCAGAACACGAATATTGGAAGAACACGGGAAACAATATAAATTGTCACATGTCATGTGACAATTTATATGGATGGAGGATTATTTGCCACAACGGTTACACTGCTTACGCGGAATTAGCAAAATAAAGGCTTATTTTACATCTTTTATAATGGATTTCCGCAAAGTAACGCCTGATTCAATAAATTATTTTAAATAAAATCTTTTTCTAAAAAAATTTTTTTTTTTGCTTTTAATTTGTTTTACACTTTTTAGTTATCGCTGGCTAGACTTCTCAGTCAATTCATCTCATTCAACGCAACATTGTTGCACATTTGCCGCTTAATTTCGAACAATCCAGTTCTACAACAAGCTTATCATTTTGCACTATTTGTTGACCCTCCCAGAGCTCCGTTTAGAAGGGTAATAACTAAGTGCCCAGAAGTAGTACGTTCATGACATCATGTTACAACCCGGTGCCACTCAGCCCTCGGCACGGCCTCACCTTGACTTGTGTGTTTGGAAGAATGCGCCACTTATGTATGCTTACATGTGCCAGGCAAGACACAGTTCCCGGTTTGATTTTAGAGTTGTCCTACTCCTAGAAAGGTTGCAGCCCAATGCTGATGTCGCCCATCCCGTTAAAATACACAAACCATAGTTAAGTTTACTAGGTGGTAGAGTTTAGCAGAGACTCGCCCGGATTGGTACCACCGGCTTACCTATTCCTGCCGCCATAACGTCATGACGTGTTCCAGTTCGGAGGGTAAGGTAGCCGGCAAACTTACTTTTGCTCGAGGCCTAACATCCCGGCCTCAGGTTGGCAACGCACCATTACCACCTTTGGTGAATTTCTTAACATCAGGAAATCCGTCTGCTTGTTTGCCTTCCAATGTCATAAAAAAAATCAATCGATGTTACAGGCTTTACATTTTTTTTAACAATTTTTTTCTAAGTGAACCCTTTCAAAAGTGCGCCATATTGAATTTAAAGTGATGTCACATTATTTTTTAAATATTTTCAGTAAGCCCTTTCATTTATAATCCATACAGTAGAAATCTATTGAAAATAACTGTCCCGCCATTTTGAATAGTCCGCCATATTGGATTGAAAATAATGTCACATAATTTTTCGAGTTAATCTCAATGAGCTCTTTTATTTGATTCCCATATTGTAGAAGTGCATTAAAATGACTATTCCGCTATCTAAGATGGCTAGCCATATTGGCTTTAGAATGACTTCCCATCATTTTTCGACTTGGTCTCAACAAGTCCTTTCAATTAATACTCATCCAAACTAAACGTATATACAAAATTTCAACTCAATCACTTGAAGATATCTGCTTCAAAAGTGAGTTCAAAGATTCCACCTGAACTAACATACATAGGTACATTGCAAGTTAAAAAAATAATAAAAAAATAATAATTAATAAATATGTATAAAGTAAAATAAATAAATAAAATGAAATAAATAAATAATAGAATTATATATTATAATATAAATAAATAACAAAATAAAAAAAAGTCTCGAGCGTTGGTTAAATTAAAAAAACAAGGTTCAATTAAAAAAATACATTACAAATTGAAAATGTTTTACGTGAGGCAAACTCCAGCAGTAAAGCTTGTTTAATAACATTTCTCTACAAATACTCAAAAGTCTTGGCAGAGTATTCCTTTTCCTTTGCCTAATACCACAGCTTTACGAGCCATATGGATTTATAGGTCGTAAAAGTGTACTAATATACTCCTTTCGGGGACGTCCCATACCTTATTCCTGAGTTCCTAAATAAAAGATCAACGTTCCAGCCCTTTATTTTCTTTCGAATTTCAACACGGTAAAAGATAGCTACAGAAAAACAAGCGCCTTATTAAATAATTTAAGCGCTGTAAAGTTGAAAATAAAATACTTTCGCTGGTTGTCCCTCACTATTTTTTATTTTACTAAATCAGGCAACCACTTAAGTTCTTATTTCATATTTTTTATATCTGAGAGTGGTATGTCATTATCACAATTAACTTATACACAAAATATCTATTCTTATAAAATTATATGTCCTTACTGACTGACCGAACAATTTCAGAAATTTTACCCCTAAGGGCGATTGAAAGTTTGTATGAAAAACAGTAGTAGTAGTACTAGTAGTAGTAGTAGTAGTATCTTCACGCCCATATCCCCGAATAGGTAGGCAGAGGTACAACCAAG
>NJDC01003466.1:83926-113575 GCA_002245475.1 Calephelis virginiensis
TATACCCAACATTCAAATAAAAAGATTATTATGAAAATCAAACTACTCCGTACAAAGTTATGCGTCGTCTGACATTAAAAATATACGTCGAATTGATTAAAGCTTTTTTCATCGAATAGGCGGTTTAATTCAATTAAATTTAAGAGTTAATTAATAAAACCCAAACGCCTGACATTAATAACGAACATCCCAAGTTTCTCCACTTCTTGGAATGACATGAATATACAATAGCATTAGCTTTCATCAGGTTACTAATTCATTAAATTAAAGTGATTCTGTTAGTTCTAACTGTAGATTAAATGAAGCGCGTCGTTTGCTCTGTAACGAACCTATTATTATGTAGTATAGTCTAAGAGACCACGGCAACTTCCCTACCTAATCTGTTTCATTCAATATATCCTTTTGTCTGTTCGTCGACTCGATGTCTATTGATAAAATAGGTACCATGTAGCTGACTGAAGTAGGTTTTATTGGCATTTCATAAAATTAATTCCATTAAGTCTGTTAGTACGCCGGCATGCAATTTTGTCTATAGCGATAAAATGAAAATATAAATAGGTAAATTCTAACTTAGACTGCAATAAACCTACTCCATATACCTACTACAGGACAACATTATTATTATTAGAAACTTGAAAAACTCATTTTCTTTTATGTTGCCCAACTTGTGGATCGAACCTGGTATCGAAACATAGGATAGCTTACATCTCAATTTATTGCGGGCGAAGCCGCGGGTAACAACTACTAGCTAGAATATTTATATAGATTATTAGGTAAATTAAATTTATATTTATAATTAGTTAAAATAGTCAGTAAACTTCCTTAAAAGATCTACATTTTAGATAAAAATGTGGTATTAACATCTTTGGCTTCGGTTATTGACACGTTTTTCTCACTATTACCGTTACTCAAGCCTTTTTTGTACCGTCTCCTGTACTATAAACGCTAAAACAAATAAACGCTGAAAACAACAACATCTAAAATGTAAACATAGTCATTTGGCCTGATGATTCCAAACACTCAGTAATTAGCAATCATTAGCGACTAATAGCCGAACCCACTAATATGATTTGATTTTGTTCACATCAGATATATATAAATTACGTGTCACGTAGTTTTTCCGCGATGGACCCCTAAACTACTTAACCGATTATAATAAAATTCGCACACCATGTGCAGTTCGATCCAACTTGAGAGATAGGATAGCTTACATCTCAATTTATCGCGGGCGAAGCCGCGGGTAACAGCTAGTAATTTATATAAACACTGTCATGCTAGACCAGTGGTTCTCAACCATGTTATTGACATGAGTTACATGTACCTCTGGGAATAAATGAAAAGGGTAAAAAAAAATCTAAAGTCAATCCACTTACGAAAATTTTTAGCTTACACTAAAAAGGAGGAGGTTATCAATTTGTCTGTTTTTTTTGTTGATTTGTTACGTGATTGCTTGGGCAATAATAAACAGATTTTTGTGGGTGGTCCCATATCGTGACACGATGTTGTCGAACCACCAAGACCACCTAGAAATCAGTATTTCACTACATAGTATAAAACAAAGTCACTTCCTCTATGCTCAAATATTTAAAACTAGCTGCTACCTGCGGCTTTGCCCGCGTTTTCACAGAAACCCGGTGTGCGATCGGGATTAAAAATAGCCTATATGTTAATCCAGGTCACAATCTATCTGTCTTCCAAATTTCAGATAAATCAGTTCAGCCATTCGAGCGTGAAAGAGTAACAAACATCCATACATCCATACTTACAAACTTTCGCATTTATAATATTGATATGACTACGCTACTGATTTAGATGCGGTTTTTTAACATATAAAGTGATTGAAGATGAAGGTTTATATGTGTCATAACGATCGATAACAGCCGGGGCGAGCCGCTAGTATCTTACAAAAAAGAATTATCCACCCACTTGACGTTGTTATGAAGTTAGAATCGATTTTTTGTTTGCTCAATGTTTTTTAGCAGTTCTACTTAGCTTAAACTATTATTACGCGTAATGCTATTGAATGACACTCAGAAATCACTAATTAAAACTGTAACAGTCAAGGCTACCATAATAATGTATGGTTCAGTTTAAACTGAAATTTGTTGTTTCTGGGCAAATGAGTACACCAAATTTAAAAGTCTAATACACCACATTTAATAGGCAAATTAGGTATATACTAATCCCTAGACTAGTGTTTTAGAATCACGATAATTTGAGATCTTAGTGCTTTTGGCATTCAAAAGAGTTAATTAGGGCAAAGTGTGTTGATTCGTTTTTGACCGCCTCGTTGGTCGAGTGGCTAGCGTACTCGCCTAACTGCATCGACGAACTGCGAGGCTTGGGTTCGATTCCCGACGGGGGCAGGCATTTGTGTGATGAACATTTAGATGTCTGCATTTCCGGGTCTGGGTGTTTATTAAATGTATCCTGGTATCTATTTAAGTATTTCTATGTAATAGTATCGTTGACTAACACCCATACCCCAAGCATATAATTTGCTCACTTTGGGGTTATATTCAATTTGTGTAACTTGTCCAGGGATATTTATTTATTTATTATTTATTATTCGTATAAAATCATGTAGTCAAAACTATAGAATCGAAGATGTGAACATTTTAATACAAGATGCTTCTAAATTACACTCAGTACTCATTAATTAATAACGATAACAATCACAGATGCTAAACTATGCATGTGTGTGTGGTTGTAAAAAAGATCAACTGCCTTCCAGCCAGGCAACAAAGGCTATTATAGGTTGGATACCTAAAATAATACCCGTGATAGAGTGCTGCACAGCAACTTGCCCATGTAGATCCGGACCTGAGGTCCGGATGTTAGGCCTCGAGCAAAAGTAAATTTACCGGCTACTTTACCCTCCGAACCAGAACACGTCATGACGTTATGGCGGCAGGAATAGCTAAGGCGGTGGTACCAATCCGGGCGAGTCGCTGCGAAACTCTACCACTTAGACAGATGTCACGGTGTTAGTGATGATAAGCCTATGCTCCCCTTTTACGAGCTGCCTGGCAAGAAAGGCAGATGGTTATTCTGCAAACGAGCCCGGACCAACACAGTGGTATTAGTGCCGCCTTAATGACATCAACGCCATAGTGTCATATTCCTAGGGTCGGCTACCCTACCCTCTTAGACTCACTAGGCCTACTTTTTTAACACAAATGATGCCTATAGGCAGGCCATAGATATCTCTTAACACCAGGAGAGCAAATTGCTTGTTTGTTGTCATAATCATCATCATCGTCGTCAGCCGGAGGATGTCCACCACTGGTCATAGGCCTCCCCCAAAGAGCGCCATTAGTTACTCTCCGCGACTTTGACCAGATCATCAGTCCACCGTCGTCCAGCACTAAGTCCTCCGGTGCGGGGCCGCCAATCGAGAATCTTTCGTCTCCAGCGGTTATCGGTTCCGCGAGCAATGTGGCCTGCCCATTGCTGCTTAAGCTTGCTAACTCTCTGGACTATGTCAGTAACTCTCGTTCTCTTTAGGGTCATCGAATTGCGGATCATATCACGCAGAAAAACACCGAGCATAGTTCTCTCCATAGTACGCTGAGCGACTCTCAGCTTATTTAAGAAGCCAACATTTAACGGCCAAGTCACAGTTCCATATGTCATCACCGGAAACACGTACTGGTCGAAGACTTTCGACTTTAGGCTCTACGGTAATTTGGACAAGAAGATACCCATTTAACCCTTTGGTTTAAATTGTTGATGAATTCTATTTCTGGACACAATACATACATTGACCTCAAAACTAGCAAAACATTATTAAAAGCTTTCTTAATTAATGAGACAGTTGATTATATGGATGTCATGATATCCTTTGGCTGCAAAAGTTAATTAACGTATTCAAAAGACAATTTCTTAATTTAAAATCTCGTTCATTTAAATACGAGATCGTATTTCTCGTACAAAATAATGGCGCCGAAAATACCCATTACATTGTCATTACGCGTGATGCTTCTAAATAACACTCGGTAATCATTAATTAATTACAGTTAACACAGCTGCTAAATTAACGTATTATTGGTTTTGTTTAAATAAACTGTTATTTGATTATACCCATTTAGAATTTGGTATATAATGTCTGATAGTTGTAATCAAAACTAAACAAAGTCGGACTATTTAGACTATTTATAAATCAAAATTAGCTCTAGTTTAATATATACAAATTACGTGTCAAGTTGTTTGTCCGCGATGGACTCCTAAGCTACTTAACCGAATTCAATTAAATTTGCACACTGTGTTCTGTTTGATCCAACTTGAAAGATAGAATAGCTTACTTCTCTTTATGATCAAAAAAATTACCATCGAGCGAAGACGGAACATTCAGCTACTAAATACATAAAAGAGGATATGAAAGTTATTAGAAGTATAATCTAGTAAGTAAATCATAGTTTACTTTCCTATTTAAAAAAAAAGAAGAGAAAGAGCGTGTTCCATTGATTCGGTCATGGGAAAAGACTTACATATGAAAGATTGCCAAACAGATACACCTGCAATACGAATGTGCAGAAATGTGGGTACCCGGGGAGATCTAAGTTGACTATATCCTAAACCATATAGGTGGGTGGTGTCGTCTCCGAATTCCACGTGTTTTTTTTTTAATAAAAGATTAGTGAATTAGGAGGATGCTAGTCAGGTCTGCAGTAATCAAGATCTTTGGCACTCAATACTCTCTGCTAACCCAACATTGGTTGGGACGTGAAGATGTGTATATGTATGTACATTATGTATAGGTAAATAACAACCTCAACATGTTCTAAATTTCAACCTCAAACTAGTTCTAGATTTTGCAAATGAATTACGGTCTACTCTGGTTCACAATCGAAAATAAAATAATGATAATTATATTGACCACTTATTTATTATCATATTTGAACAATTGAATATGTCGATCTGATTATTGTTCTGTTAAACCTGGTTATGAAATGCGATTATAGAACATTTAACATTTATTTAAGCAAAATATATTCATATTGTTTAACATAATATTCTTCGCCTGTGTGGTCAAATAAAGGTCCTGTGTTGGCAATGGCTACACGAAGTCTCAGGTTCGATTCCCGGTCGAGTAACTCATAAACGTATCTTAACAATTTTCTAATAAAAAATATAAGCCCAGGATTGGTTATGCGACCGATTGGCGATAGGTTTGCCACTTATCACATTGTACTACTAAGCACCTTCGCCTAGTCGCGAGTGCCGTGATGGTAGCTCTGCCAACCTCTTTAGGAGTAATTAATATTCTTTATAAGATATTGGAAAGCAGTCAAGTTGCTGGGCTGGTCCGGTTCCACTGGTTAGAATAGACCATCTGACTAGTCTGTCTGGGTGCTCGAAGAAGGCAACTGTAGGTCGTATGAGTCATATAAAGAGCACAAGTAATAGTAGACTACTCTGCTACCATTTGCTCGATTCGGGATCCACCACCTTGCCTATTTCTGCCGCGATAATGGTGTTTGCATGTTCCGATCTGGAAGGTAGGATAGCGGTAGATTTACACAGTTGGCCTAAAATCCCCGCACAGAATAGCAATGTACCTATAACATCTCCATTATTTACAGGCCGCGGTTGTCTCGTACTATCAGGAGAGCCGTCTGCTTCTTCGCTGTTATCTCGAATAAAATAACGACGTGATCATCACGTTGCGGTAGAATATCTTGATATGCTACACACATACAATTATTCCACAGAATAAATACTGTTCTTCCCATTTAATAAAATAACAAAAGTTTTCTGATTTCATAAAATAATACAAATTTTCTGGGTCGGGCTCGACGAGTCGAACACGGGGTAAACTTTTGGAAAATAGGTCAAAGGGTTGCGAAAATATTTTTGAAAAACTGTTTAAAATTCGGAAAATTGTATGAAAATGTGTCGGGAAAATTTAAAATATTACCACTAAAATTTAGCATACCGCTTTTAAACACCAAAAGTGCTGAATGTGCACTACTTAAGGCTGGAATGTTAGTCCTTTTGTATCAGTCAGCTTATTATCTATAATTACCTCTTAATTGAAATACAACCGCGGTAAGCATAAATAGGTAACGTGTCGTCGTCAACCCCTCAAAACTCTACCCCCTAGTCAAGCTCACGGTGTAAGTGACAAACTGTGTTTGAAAGTGTGGCCACTTACAATCTGGTTGATAGAAAATCAATGAAATTGTATTCTTCAAACCATGAAGCTATAATGCTACTGGAAGTTACACTTTTAACAAAGACTGATGTCATTTAAAATACTGTTGACTCACTCTAATGTACTGACTTCTCCCTCTGAGAGTTTTGTTAATTAACAAAGTAAAAGAGAGGTTAGTATATAAGAGTGAGTTAGCAACATTTGGAAATGACATGAGGTCTTTGTTAGGAGTGTAACCTCCAGTAATATTATAGCTTCATGCTTCAAAATATTAGGACCTAGCACAGGAACGATTAAAAAAACACTGTTAATATTAAAACGCTCATATTATACTACATATATCATACATACATATCCCGGACTCAGGTTGGCAACGCACCATTAGCACCTGTGGTGTCTCTAGGCGGCGTGAATTTCTTAACATCAGGAAATCCGTCTGCTTGTTTCCTTCCAATATCATAAAAAAAAACATACTACATCGATTATACTACACGAGGCCGCTGGACTCGGCGATGAAGAACTCTTTTCCGCTCGACGCCTAACGCTGAACGATTAGTCACTATCCCTCCACACCTAATATAAGCAGAACTTGACAACAAGTTGAGCTATCGGTCTCCGAGGAGACAGCTCTTGTTGTATTTGCATTTCAATATTGATGTCTTGCGCTTAGCACTCTCTTCGACCATAAAGTTGATGAAGCTGTACAAACTGCGAGGTAAGCAACACAGCAGTCAAAAAGGTGGTAGTTTTATCACCAACCGAACACATGCAACCCCTGATTATCGTTCGTTGTATTTATTAGAAAATGGAAAAACACATTTAAGCTGTCTGACCACGGAATCGAAACCGCGACCTCACGTAGTCAACACTTATAACGGACCACTAGAGCACTGAGGCGAATGTGCATGATATGCATGAATTGGTCTAATGCGAAAAGTATGCTTGTGTTTTAGAAGTTAGTATTTTAGTAAGGGATCTCTATTATCGCACAAATACCTTATCTTTGCCTAAAATCGATGTCACCTCTTGTACGTGTTCCGTGGCATATCTAAAGCGTGTACGTTAACCTCTCAACCATAAAGTATCAAAGAAGAAATTAAAGGTAAGTAATTATTGCTTCAACATTGAAATGTCATAATTTTCAGTCCGTTATAAATTTCTGCAAACGAATATTGGCTCACTATGGAACATGAAATAACGGTGATTATTATAACCGCTAATGTAACATAATTTTATATTTGGACAATTGAATATGTTGATCTGATTATTGCTGTGTAACTTTTGGTATTGATTGAGTTTGGGCGCCATCGTGAATGTAGGTGGTCGTAATTTTTTCATTATTATTGAATTTCGTGTTTATATTGAATGAAATTAGTTAATTTAGGTGGGAATTAGATTAATTTTATTCAGTGAAAGTGCACAAATGAAATAATCGTGAAGAAATTAGTGTATCGTCTATTTCCTGGCTGCCGTCAAGTCTCACTAGATGAGCTTGAGTAACGAAGCCAACGCTTTACTCAAGACCCTGACTTGACATGACTTTATACATAGTGACTAATGACTTTATAAGAATTAACTAACTTGACATTGGCAAAGTAGTCGTTTAAAATAATCGAAAGCCATTTTTATAAAAGAAGAAGTAAAAGAAAATATTATCGTCAATTTGAACAAAATGTAGATTATTATTTTGTATAAGGAATGCACCCAACGTGTATAAAGGGCTTCGATTCCCAACAAGCGCTGGTATTTGTGCCATGAATATAGATGGCTGTGTTTCTTAATTAAAAAATAACATTTTCTTTAACTAACGTTATTTTATGGAAGCAAAAGTTGGATAGGAATGTCAAAAGGTAAATCTATAGTAATATTATAAAGAGGTAATGTTTGATTTTTTGTTTGTTTGTTTGACATGAATAGGCTCCGAAACTACTGGACCGATTTCAAAAATACTTTCACCTTTAGAATGCTACATTAAACCTAAGTCACATAGGCTTTGTTTCATCATAATCGGGTGCAGTAGACGCCAAGTTACGCAGGCAAAGCTGCGTAAAACTGCTTGTCTAAAAAAATGCAGTCGCAATGAGAACGCTATGGAAAATCTGTAGTGTAATCGGTATCACCGATTGTAGCCCAAACACAAATCAGAGAGACAGTGGGATTGAAAGAAGTTGTTTTTTTTATATAAGAGGAGGCAAACGAGCAAGTGGGTCACCTGATGGAAAGTGATCACCACCGCCCACGGACATCCGCAACACCAGGAGTATCACAGATGCGTTGCCGACCTTTAAGGAATGAGTACGCTCTTTTCTTGAAGGTTCCTAAGTCATGTCATGTCTAAGTCAAGGCATGCTCCGTTGGTTTCATGGTTTGGTCAAGCGGAAGAACTGAAAGGAAAAGATGAGCGATTGACAAAAAAGATAGCGAAATATAGACGGTTGTAGCCAGGAAGACCTAGGTTGACCATATTGCTCGGGTTTTAGCAGAGGGTAGTTTTAAGAGTCTTTGAAACCTGCGTATTTGTGTGAAAAGTGTAATGAATGTTCTCGGTACGCTCTGCCTACCCCACAGGGGTTTGCTTTTGGAAATATACCAACAAAACTACTATATCAAACAAGTTCTGTTTAATGTCTTTTATATATGTTTGAAACATTGATATGGTCAAGTAGCTGTTTTCTGAGCTCTCGTTGTTAGACTTCAATAATGTTAAGAATAGCAGAAATTAGTAAATATGTATTTTTTTATACTAGTGGTCGCCCATTAGTCGAACTTCGACCATAATAAATTTTAATATCTTGTTGATAAGAACGTCATCTTCGTTTCTCAAGACCAACTACTTTGTTTCCAAACTTTTTAGCGCGCCATCTGTGATCTTTTATCGTTATCATCAATATATTTGTTTGTGTGCCAAATGCATGGTAGTGTGGGTAATTTTTTATTTATTGATTTAATGTACTTTGTAAGCATTGTTATTGAAAAATATTAGTGTTCTGCAGTTCTCGTACACATAAACTATAAATGTGCCAAATTTTATGTTCCAGCGTCCCCGCAATTTTCGTAAAAATGGGTCCAAAGTTTTAGCATCACGTATTTATATATAGATATCCTCAAGACTATATTACTATTTATAAATGAGCTTGGTGTAAAAATATTATCTATACCTATAAGACAAGGTATTTTTATACCAATTACACTTATAACGATTAAGCCATTCACTAGCTAAAGATTTCTTTAAATTTCTACCCCTAAAAAAGTTGGAAATTATTAAAAAAACTGGTCGACCTGGCAAACTTCGTTTTGCTTCACATTAATACAGCTACTTACAGTTTAGATGCAATATAGCATATACAGTTTATATTGGTTTTCCATTTTCCCTAATACATATTTTTTTATTTTTCCGGTTTCTCTTTTCAAAAGAATCTTCTGACAAAAACCAACACAACAAAGAAAGAATGACCAAAATTGGCCCATCCATGCCGACGTGAGGCGATGACCATAATGAATGAATGAATGAATACACTTTATTATGCACCAAAATTTTAAAAAATACACACTCTTTCACTTATAATATTTAACTTAGGTGCTTAAGTAATGTGGTCTTCAGAGCGATCTCTGCCAGAAAACACATAAAAATAATTACGTTAATAAAAACGGACTTTAAAACTAAAAAGTAAAACATATTAAATATTTAATATTAATTATATAGATACTACCTATTATTTATATGTGCTATTTACTATAGGTCTGAAGTCAGTTTTTATTAACGTAGTTATTTTTATTTAAATTGAGGTAAAAACATGTGATTTCTAAAAATCGTCATTTCTAAAAATATGTGAAACTTTGTATTTAGACACTTAATGAGGAATGAAAGAACATAGGCTACTTTTTATAGCGATAATTTAATCAAAAGTATACTTATCAACCTTATTATAATAAAAGAATATAAACAGGGAAACTTGCAAACCACGTCACCGCTATGTGTTTTGTGTAGACAAATTAATTTTCCAGATTTTTCTCTTAACAAAATGAACCAAAACTCGCCTTTTATGATTAAGTTGGTATGAAAGCAGTTCGTCTGTATTTTTTTGTAAGAGCTCGGAATCAAAATCTATGCTATCTATACTAATATTAAAAAGTTGAGGAGTTTATTTGTTTGTTTGCTCGAACTTGCAGTGTTAGAAAGTCCATTTATCGACGAAGGCTATAGGCTATACCTACATCATTACGCTAAGATCAATAGGAGCGGAGCACCAATGATAAATGTTGTAAAATCAGGGGATTTTTTTCCTGTTGAGAACGTGCGCGGCGTTAACGGTGAAAGTTTCGTAAGAATCATGTGTGAAAGAATTGTTCCCCTTTAAAAATCCTAAAAAATGTCGAAAAGTTTTAGGGTTAGCTCACTACAACCTTTTTTTATGCTAACCAAATTTGTTTCAAAATAATGCATTATTTGCGAAGGTTATTTTATAAACACGATGTAAATCCTTAGCCAAAAAAATACGTCATTCGTCACAAGTATTTAATTTAAAACAAAATTGCATTTTACGTCACTCGATTTGACTAAATATCTTAGGAGATATCGCAGTTTTAAAATAACACTACCAAATAGAATATAATCACTACGTTAACATTGTAGTTTAAAGACCGCGCGACACAGACGCGTGGTATGCGCGTTGTATTTAAATAAAAATAGATTAAAGTTTGAAGAAGGACATAGGCCGTTTTTCATCTTTAAATTTCAATTAGTAGCGTTGGAGAGTTAAATATTAAATAATTAGACTACGCGGGCGAAGCCGCGGGTAGCAGATAGTATATATATATATGTTAGTATCGTTGATTAATACCCATAATACCAATCCTATCAAACCAGACGAGTAGTTTCAGAACTTTAGTTTACAATCTAACAATTTAATTTCTTCAACTGGCGAGGAAGTTTTTATATCTCCACTCCCATTTTTGTTAATTATGTACTTCCCCATACATAATAAATTACATACAGCATGCATGACACAGGCCAAAGTGATTAGTATTGAAGTCACAACAAGGATAAGTGTATCACAAATAGCAAAATAAGTTAGTTAATTAGGTAGTTGACGGTTGAACTAATGAAACCTACACACTAGTTAATTATCAACAAGATGAGTCTCCTATGAAGTAATAACTTCATACACATTTTTTCAACCTTTCTATCTTTTATCCGACTAGGTAAAAACTTCTAAACTCACGACAGGACACGTGACCTGTAGGGTTACTCTTGAATCTCGATAGTATGCGAATTGGAAATTGGAATCGTATATGTCATTTTAGGTACTTGTGAAGACAGAATTAGGGGATTATTAACATTTAGTTACAAATAAATTCAACGAATAGGATAAAATAATTTACTATTTACTATTAACTATTAACTAAATGGTAATAATTCGCCAGTATTGTGTTCAAGAGTACCTAAAATGACATATTCGATTCCAATTTCCAATAATGCTTGAATCGAGCTTCGAGAGACTGATCGAAAATTCGTGACGAATGTTCGTGTTGTCATGTTTGTGTACGATAGCGCAATAAATGAATTGTATTCTACCACATAAATTATAGTATTTCATAGTAACGCACGTTACTATTCAAGTTTTCACTCCTGCTGGCACTCCCGGAGTTGTTTTTTTTATGTGAGAGATTCAAGAACAACACACGACTCTTTTAATGGTAAGAACTGTGGCATATGGACACCATAAATGTTACAAGTGTGTCGCTCTCCTGAGACCGCTATGTTAGGCCTATTGTGCTAGTCTATCGGATTCATTACTTTACAAAACGGAACATGACAGAGTCATTTTAGCGACAGGAGTAAGGCGGTTGATCCCTACCCTGTCCAGCTGCTGCGCAGCACTCTACCTCCGGTGATCTTGTTGGTACTGACCTATTTATTAACTTGTGTTCACCTCTTACACTTGAGGAGATACACAGCTATTTATACCTACCAAGTCTCTGTTACAGGTTGATGTTTTTTTTTTTTGCAACTCGGATTTCTGACCCGTTTACAATCCTACAAATTATTGTAATTGTAAAGAGGAACGTACGAGTAGATATCCTCTTTACAATTACAATAACTTGCTTTAAGCTCAATCTTTTACATGATTTTTTTAAGTTAATTCCACACGGATTAAAACATTTTTTTTATTATTGGATGGCAAAAACGCAGACGGATTTCCTGATGGTAAGAAATTCACGCCTCCTAGAGACACCAAAGGTGGTAATGGTGCGTTGCCAACCTGAGGCCGGGATGTTAGGCCGTTGTTAATATTGGTTTGCATCCATGTATGAGGTAGATTTAAACTTTTGGTTTGTTTCAAAGGTTCCACCAAAGTCACCTTTGTGGCAGGCGTGATTGGGGCGTGATTACAACCGTCTGTTTGATACTTAAAGCGTCATCATCAATGTTAACAACCAATGTTTTAATCCGTGTGGAAGCCCTATTATTGTACAGTCGGTTTTAAAAATTCATTATTAGATACTTAATACGTAACGTTTACATAAAAAATCGGTATAGACTTTTGTTTCTATTAGTGTGTAATAATCAGAAGCGTTTCCTGATGGTAATAAATACTAATCACGAATTCAATCAATACAAATACAATCATATATAATATATGTTGACAACCTGTGGCAGTGCTATGACTTTTGCACAAGTTAATCAACTACTATACACGTCCAACTGATACAACACAGTTACGAACACTGACGTTAAAAAGATAGGAATAGTTAAAGTTTCGCGTACGTAAGTCATTGCCAACATTAACTAATCCTAGTCAGACTAGACGGTAACAAGAAACAAAGCAACGCTCGCCTCTTACGGGCTACTAGTTAGGAAGACTATTGGCCTATATTATGCTTCAATAGACCCAAGTAAAATAGCCCAAAATATATCACAAAATTCACTAATAAAACTCCAAAAATAGTTATGGAATTCACAGGTCACTGAAATTTTCTGCTAAGAGCTCGAATTCAAACTAATATTTAATTTATTATTAATATTATATACAGAGAAAAATGGAAATGTATTTTCACAATTTAATATGTACCGATCCAAAGGTAAGCAGTAAGTTTTAAAGCTAATTCAATCGTGCTTCTCTCTGAGATATAGGTTACTAACTACAGAGAAATAACGATCAACAATTGTAATAAAACAAAAGTGTATCGTGTTACATTGAAATGTAACTCCAAACCCGCACAATTTCCGCTGACTTCCCGTCGTTCCCTAACAACTAACCAATAACGAGTAGGAACAATTATGGACGGAGAGCTAGAGACAAAAATTCTAAGAATACTTTCACAGGCTACAAAAAATCACGAAATTATTATAATTGAAGCGTTAAAGTGAGAAAAACTGTCTCTTATTTCAACCCTACATTGCGATTTGATCATCATTTTTTTTAGTGCAGCAAATGTTCCCCAAATTGGTCTATAAAAAAATTATTAAGAGCAGAAAAGTCGATTTTGAATTACCTGTATTTAAAAATGTTTAACATTGTAAAATTTATATGGGACTGCCTCGGAACCCACTTTTCCAAAATGCATACATACATACATATCTTCCCGCCAAGTCCCTTACGGGGTAGGCAGAGAGTATCGGGTGCCAGACCTCACTATCCTGACAAACCTGTCTAGCTTCCTTTACATTCATTACCCTTTTCATACAAACACGCCGGTTTCGGAAACTCTTGACACCACCCTCGGACAGATGTAAAATAAGCCTTTATTTTGCTAATTCTGCGTAAGCAATGTAACCGTTGTGGCAAATAATCCTCCAAACGACACAGAATGTGACAAGCCTAACTGACGTTCCCACCACCCACCTCCGCGACCAGAACACGAATATAGGAAGAGCTAGGGAAACAATATAAATTGTCACGTTCTTTACATGTGACGACTCAGACAGTCTCGTGTGTCGTCGTTTGTACGGTACGGTCGAATTCCTGAGGATGCCTCGGTGTAGAGGCGAAACGTACGTCGAGTGCGATTTGGTGTTCTCTGTGGTGAGTGCTTCGACAAAGTTGGCGAAGGACGTGACAAGTGGTTTTGTTTCCCGTGTTCGGACTCTATTTGTAATCTGGTCTCGGAGGTGGGAGGTGGGAACTTTAGGTAGGGTTGTCACATGTAAAGAACGTGACAATTTATATTGTTTCCCGAGCTCTTCCTATATTCGTGTTCTGGTCGCGGAGGTGGGTGGTGGGAACGTCAGTTAGGCTTGTCACATTCTGTGTCGTTTGGAGGATTATTTGCCACAACGGTTACATTGGTTACGCGGAATTAGCAAAATAAAGGCTTATTTCACATCTGTTATAATGGATTTCCGCAAAGTAACGCCTGATTCAATAAAAAAAAACCACCCTCGGATAATATCCGAGTGGTTTGATCGTTTAATGTCAAAATTGGTGTCCCTGGGTACCTACACCCATCCACATTCGCATTGTACATCCGCTTTATCAATTTTTCATGTGTCATTATTTCCACATGTCCGAACCAGCGGAAAACATAACAACATTTCATTCGAAAACATGACTTTTCTAAAATAACGCCAAAATCTGCCGTTATTAGCCGATTAATCGCATAAAAAACATACAAAATACCTACATACAGCCAAATAGATAAGTCTGTCTTGGAGTCGGTTAAAAATAACAATATTCAAAAAGACAATTCGTGAATGCAGTAAGGAAATTTTAGTTCTTCAAATTTTCTAAGCAGCTACTCGTATCTTTACTGAAACATGCAATAGCAAAATTTCATTTGTTTATACGAGTCATTTGTCTATCATCGGCTATCAGTATACTTTTATTGTATTTTGTACCACAGTAAAATTTCTTTTTTAATTTCATGTTTTGTCATTTTAACTTTTGTTATTGAATTTATATTAGACAAATTTTAATTTCCAATAAACAATAGAACAAAGAAAATTTTGGGTCAACAGCTCTTGGACTATAAGCTACGATATTCGGTTATCAAACAATATTATAAATTACAAATGGCATCCGTACTTCACTGGAACGCGTACAGTTCAGATAATTAGCAGATAATTGTGTTTGTGCTGACCCCTCTACGACCCTTGATAGGATCTGGGAATTTTCGTCATTTAGATTGTGGCGTGCCAAGTTGAATCATGATTTGATTTGTGAACGACAAAATGAATTTGTGTGTGTTTTTAGTGATTTTGTGCGTCACTAGTGTTTATGGATCCGGAAGTAAGTAAACCTAGTTTTAAAATGTCCAAGTCTAAGTGCATTTGTCAGAGACAGTACATTATTCTACCTAGTGCATTTGTAAAAGACGGTTATTGCATAACCTGGAAATAACTATCAAGCAACGTGACCAGGCCGTTTCAAATTATTATAACAAAGTGTTCCTTGATCCTTACTCTTACATACATACATATAAACATATCTTCACGCCAAGTCCCTTACAGGGTAGGCAGAGAGTATCGAGTGCCAGACCCCACGATCACAAACCTGACAAACAAACGAAAATCCTTGCCCTTCCTTGATCATATCTAAACTTTTTGTTTATACACGTATTATTCGATATGTGTTAATACGTTACGTATTAGATACCTATTAAGTTAGAAAAAAGTTGTCAATGCTAGAAGCAATGATATTATTTTGTAAGCAAAGAAGTAATATTTAAACGTGTTTCGTGTGGTAAACAGATACTTACCTATAATATACAGTTAATTAGTTTAACGTTTACATTCAATTAACTATGACGACTGAAGTAAGTAGGTAGGTACCTACTTAATAGAAAACGTAATCGTATTACATTTTTAGTTCAAAAATGAAGAAGCTTTTTTCTGTAAAGTTAAGATACTACTTACCATTGATTATTAAGTTAATTATATTACCAAAGCTCAGTATAACTGCAAAAACCAACTCCAAATATAACATGTCGCGATTTGATAATTCATTATACGAAACAAAGGAAATGCTTTTAAAATGGTCCCACATAAATTTAACATTACCTACTAGTGGTCGCCCATTGGTCGAAACTCGACCATAATACATTTTAATATCTTGTTGATAAAAACGCCATCTTTATTTCTCAAGACCAACTACTTTGTTTTCAAACTTGTTAGTGCGCCATTTGTGATCTTTTATCGTTATCATCAATATATTTGTTTGTGTGTGTCAAATGCATGGTAGTGTGAGGTAATGTTTTATTTATTGACTTAGTGTACTTAATTTAAGTTACATAGTTATAGTTATAGTTACATAATTTAAGATATATAGTTGATTTTCAATATTTAAAATCAGTTTAAATTACGCCTTAGCTCAATCTGTCATAACCCTCTGTATTACAGTCAAGGGAGGCGCTGTAAAGTCGTTCGTTCGTGTTGAGAAAGCGCAAATATTAAAAGTTCTCTTAAACAAACCAATTCGTTTTCGTTTTTCCAACCGCAGACATATACTCGTTATCCCAAAATCTAACGGTGAGGCAATTATTCATAATGCAAACTGTCCTGATAAAATACAAACAATTGCAGTTTGATTCTTATGTTGGTGTCACTAAGCGGAGATCAGACAAAGTATGTACAATTGAAAAATAACGTATTGGCATTGCTAGTCGTCATTATCACCATATTAGTTCATTAATTTATAATAAGCTCAATAAGAAGTTAAATATATATGTTTTAACATTACATAAATGCAAATCTAAATGTTTTAAATGGTTCAAATCCTTATCTTACCAACAACAAACTGAAGACGTCATAGTTATCCAATAATGATCCACTACAACATCCAAACATCATGCTCAAGACACACATACACACACCCTCATACTCACACACACTCATACTTACACACATATACGCACACACACACGCATATACTCGCATCTTTTCTTTTCATTTTTAATAATACTCTATACTAGGTTAACCTCTGTATTTTTCTCATCAAATTGTAACTTTTGTAAATTAAATGTCAAATTGCTGTAGGAGGGCGTTGACACGCAGTACACAGTTTAATACTTTTGCGTTTGTCATCGATCTCATTATTGAACATAAGTTTTTATTTCTGACTAGCTGTCCCGGCGAACTTCGTTCCACCCGTTCAGTTTGTATGAGAAAAATGAAAATTTAGTTTTTCCTAGTTTTCTCGCAGTGTTTCCCTTTTTATTGTATTTTAAACCTTCCCTGGACTTAAGTAAATAATTAAAAACCAAAATTAGCCAAATCCATTCAGCCGTTTTCGAGTTTTAGCGAGACTAACGAACAGCAATTGATTTTCATTTATATATATATAGATAAATGGTTTTTTTTAATTTAATATACTATAAGTGTGTTAAATTTTATACTCCTCCGCCAGCGCAATTTTCGTAAAAAGCGGTCCGAAGTTTTTGCTTCACTTATTAATATTATGATGATATAGTTAAAGTGCAACTCACTTAGGGACATAATTTAGAATACATACCATTACATAAATTTTGTACATAAATTGTTGACTTAATGAATGATCAAAAGATAACTGACAGCTCTAAGTGCAGCGTTAATTATCTGTTAAACCAGATTCAGTAAAATATTATCTTTAAAGCTATAAGAGAACAATAAGTTTGAGATTTGGCTTAGATCAAAGTTTATCGCAGAATGCTAAAAACTAAACACATCACGAGTTATTATCATTCTGGTATTAATGGCGCCGACCCCACGATAGCAATGGATGACCTGTCATTTGATTATTTTTGTAAGGTTGTACGAATTATTGTTAACTAGCTTATTGCTGCGACTTCGTACACACGTTGAAGTGACTTATCGTCGCTTATATTACAACACCGCGAATAATATGCATATTATGCATTTTCGCTAATCGCTACTTTACGTTTGTGGAGATTATGTCAAAAATCGACAAATGAAAACGTTTGCGGGAATACAATTTTTGAAATTACGGCCTCTTATTGGCCGCTTTAATAGGATGCTATTGGTCGAAAAGACGTAGAATTTATTTCTTTATCCGGTAAATTAAAAAAGAGCGTAACGTAAAAAATGCATATTCGCGGTGTTGTAATATAAGCGACGTTATGTGGTTAGTGATGGGAACGAAACATTTTCTTGTTGTAAAAAGTATCCCAAATGTTGACCGGGACTGTTGGCTAACTTTTACACATTTCTACAAATTTAAAGAAAGAAAAAAATTTGCTACTACAGGATTTGAACCTGCACCCTATTGTCTTAAGCCGACGAATCTCATACCCATTTGAGCTACTGAGGTGAAAATTTTAATTTCTGTCTTACCGTTTACGTTAGTTATTTGTCAAAGTTTTTTCGTAAAAAGAATTCGTTTCGTTGTATTCTGTATTTTGCATAAGTCCAATACGTAGTAAAAATTTTGTTAGAAAATATTTCATCTACAGATTTCGTTTTATTGCTGTTTTATTGTTTATATGAAGTGGGAAAAGTAAATTCATTGTATTAGCTATAGCTATAGCTTTCATCTTTAACTTTCCTATGTTATGGAAACAAAAACGAAGTATCAACATGCCCATATCCCCGAAGAGGTAGGCAGAGGCACTGCCAAGGCACCCACGACAAGCCGGAGACACTAAGTCCCACAATGTAATAGGTGGGAAGCCTATCGCCAACCGGGCACATATCCCATCCCGAGCAATGTTTTTTTCATTGGAAAAGTGGAAAAAGATATGGAATCAGGCGTTACTTTTGCAGAAATCTATTGTAACATAAGTAGAATATGCCTTTATTTTGCTAATTCCGCGTAAGCATTGTAACTGTTGTACCAAATAATCCTCCAAATGACACAGAATGTGACAAGTCTAACTAACGTTCCCACCGTCCACCTCCGCGACCAGGCCACGAATAAAGTAAGAGCTCGGGAAACAAAATAAATTGTCACCCTTTCCCTTTCCCTTTACCCCTTAATGTTTGCCCATGCACTCTGTTGATGGTCAAAGCGAACTCGGCTTAATTGGAAATCGTAGCCTTTTAAATTGGAACGAGAGATCTGTGGGCATTATTGAATAACGTGGAATCATTGCAATTTAGCATTTTATTCGCCGGCGAAGATGGTGGCGACAGTTCTGTTCCTTCCAAGTAGCGTGACACGAATTTTCTTCTCATTACATAATTTCGCGGCATCTAAATTTCGCATTTGCATAAATTTCAATTAAAGTTTGGGTGAGGGTACACCTGGCTGCTCAAGTGAATTTAGAACCTAATTTAAGTTTTAAGTAGCGTAGCCTAGGCTCGTTGGTCTAGTAGTTAGCGTATACGCCTAACTACACCGACCAACCGCAAGGCTCGGGTTCGAATCCCGGCAGGCACTTGTGTGATGAATATTCCGATGTCTGCATTTAAGATATATTAGAAGCAAATGGTATTACAGATATCTCAAAGTGTAATAATAATATTCTACACTTACTGCCTAGGGTTGCCAAATTTTAAAAGGGTTTAATACAAGTGGCACTAAACTTTGCAAATGTATTACTTATTAAATTTCAAATGTAAAAATATTATAAATTCAAGTTACACTTATGAAGCATATATGTAGCCAAAGCGAATTTAGTGATCAAGGAATAAAGTAAGAGGTATAACATGTCAGGAGGGGTTTCAAATGAAGACCTCCGGCACTATAACATAATACAGTGCAGATTTCCATTATGCATTTTTCCTACTGATAAATAAGGAATAAAAGCATGCTATGACTTTCGAACGGGATAAAAAAATTAGGGAAACTACAGGGAGGAGTTAATATTTCGCCCAAAAAAGTACAAGTGGCAGCCCTAAAGTGTATTACTAGAGTAACTTATCTAAAAGTGATCTTTAAGTGACAAGGGTTAGACAAGGATCTCGGGAAGTCTTAGACAGCTTGAATTTCTCTATGCAGGGTGGGAATTACTAAGATGTATATCTTATATAGCAGAGATCAGTATCATTCACTTATCGACGGAATGATTCACCGAAATACCCTTTGAACTTTGTTGAAAACATTCTACCTGTTTACTGACTGGTTCTAAAAAGTTACATATTTTGATCCCTTATTGTATAATCTTCTAGCCCAGCGGTTGGCAACCCGCAGCTCACCGACGTCTTACTTGCGGCCCGTGAATGTCTTGAAAATTAGTTATAAATATCAAAATAAATTCATGAACCTTCCGCGTTTGACCGTATAATATACGGCGCATAGTGCCGATTCAGCCTTAAGAACGCGCTTCTCTCCACCCGTTTTATTTTTTTTATGATACATGACCAATTATACGTAGGTATATTTAGTTTCTAGGGTAAATGTTACAAGTGTGGCCCAACTTAAATTTATTTTGCCGTCTTGTGGCCCTTGCTGCCAAAAGGTTGCCGACCGCTGTTCTAGCCTATGCGCGTGACTTCACTCAAAAGACAACTAGCGCAAGCGCTTTTACTTCATTAATTTCATTTAATATGAAAATGTCTTTAGAAAATTGGTAAGTTTTGAAATGTTGCACTTTGGATGTCACGAAAGAGTGATGTAGTAGTGCAAAGATGTATAAATGAATTAATGATGACGCATGGTGGGTACGAGGAGGTGAAAACCTCCGTAAAATAATAAAACATGGCTAAGCTATGTATCTGGCTTGCTATCTAATATATGTAGAATACATACAAGGGCGTACCCAGGATTCTCTATAGAGAGGGGCAGACAATGAAAATCCAAGACTATTGTTTTAGTCATATGACTAATATGAGCTCATATGAGCATCTCACATAAGTTCCTATTTCCTCACCTCTAGGTGAGGTAATAATTTAAAACACAATATAATGGCCACATACAGCATTACTTTTGACAAAAACTTAACAAATATTAAGTATATTCTTCTCGGTTCTCTCCCCCAAACATTTTGAAAACTTTCACTTTTCTTGGACTTCTTGTTTAGTTCTCTCCTATGTGCTGCGCAGACTGTGTATAATTTTTATGTTTGTATTTTTATGCTGAATCGTATAAGCGAGTGGACGACAACACGTCGCCTTGGTTTGGTCTTAACATTGACGTCAAGCAGGGTTGCGTGTTATCAGCATATGTTTATCTTGTATTTGGACAAATAACTCATATGGTTAAGATTAATGAAAATGAAAGGATACTGCGTATGTATAAACAAATGGTTAACTGCCTGCTTAATGCAGATGGTGATGGCTCTACTTTCAACAGTCTATCAGCTGCAAACATTGGTCACAATTGCGGAAGATGATTTTAAAGAAAATGCTTAAATTTGAATGCGAAGTAATGGGATAAGAAACAGACGTAGCCGAAACGGGTTTTATAGTTTTAGTTGACGTTGTAGTACTGAAATAAGTAAATTAAATTGTACGAGTATATATTGGTAGTACGTTTAGTAGGAATGGAAGGTACACCGGAGATGTAAAATGAGAGTTAGTGCAGGAAAGCGTTGACTTTAATTCTTCAGTGAGGTTTTGAATCAGGATGCTTGAATCTCTTTTAATAAGTTTGCGTTTATACTAACTCTACGTTAAGGTTGCCATCAGAATAAGAGCGCTCCCAAAATCCGTTTTGTTTCACTCACCAATTGGATTCTTAACAGTGAGATTCGCGAAGTTGTGGAATTGAAAGAGGGTTTGGATATAAAATTGCGAAAAAGCACGCACCGTTGGTTCGGTCATGTGGAAAAAAAGACAGATGAAAGATGGACAAAACGGATACAATGCCAATGTGAACATGTGTAGATAGATATCTGGGGAAATTTAGGTTGACATTAAATTAAATCGCTCGAATTTTACCCAAGGGTGGTGTCTAGAGTTATCGAAACCGGCGAGTTTGTATAAGAAAGTAATAAATGTGGTGAAAGCTGAGCTTTCACAAGTCACAACTTTGCATCCCTTTTATTGACTTAGTTCGAATATATGTATGTGACTAAATTTAATCTTATCTACTCTAATTTCCCACCATTTTCAAACCTAGCCAGCCAGGTGAAGCAAACTCCTCGGCAACCTAGGTTTGTTTAATTAGTTATATTTAGTTAAGAATTATTACAAATATTTTACCATATTAAATACTTTTCTTTATTAATATTTTGCTTATTGCAAAATCAGGCGACGACGTTGCAAAAACTTCGCGTTAAGTAGGTATGGACATAGTTACATACTGTAGTTAGGTATACAAACAAGCCAAACAGGCCCATTTTTAATATTGCAAATCATATTAGAGTGTATTTTATAGGTACATAGGTTTGTAAACATAAATAGCCGGTGCCTTTAAATTATAATATGAGATATACAAGCAAACGGATTTCCTGATAGCAGACTATTATGTCCCAAATATTATCTAGATAGAGATTCAAAATTCATTGGAAGCCTGAGGCCGAAAGTTAGAGCTTTTGCATTAATGCATACCTACTTAAAAGATGTACCGGATAAAAAAACAAATATATGTAAATAAAAGTCTCAAATAGAGACGCTGCAAAGACAAGCACTGCGAAATTAGAATAGGTACCTAGGTAATTCGTGCCAATGCCAGCTGTTCGTTCCAGGCTCTTATTCTTCCTATAAAATATTAATTTCATTTGTAAAATAATCTAGCAATTCAAATTATTCAATTAGAAATTAGACGATAAATATATTCTACAATACACATAACTACAACATCAATAATAGTCAGTACTTTAGCAGGTATCTGCTTTACTATTAACTCCAAATTAACACCCAAAACATCAAGAAAGGTAAATAGATTTTTCCATTAAAATTACAAATTGTTTTTTACAGATTTGCTGAAGGATTTGTACATTTGTGGACCACCGACATGTATTGGTAAGTCTTTTTTACTATCTTAAGATTCAAAATATATTCACCGTCGTCATAGCTTGAACAGTAGAAACAGCAAGGTGATCTCTTTACATACTATGAATTTACAGAATGTACAGAAAGCTACACATTAAATTACCAAATTTAAAAGAAAATTAAACTCGGTTTAAAATAATACATAGATAGCAGATTTAGAATGAAGCCTTTATTTTGGCCACAATCTGTTATGATGGATAAATTTACAAAGTAACGCTCGATTCAATAAAGTATCAGTAGATAACTAGATGTGGACCAACTCTCTCTCTTCAGTCGATTCCCTCACTGCTGAGGATCGTGACTTCTTTTGATCCTGTCTACCAGCTGCTTCCATCGTTGTTGTTGTTGTTGTTGGTTGCGTTCCGTCGCTTGGTGGAGCGCAGCGCTGACGGGCATCTCCAGCTGTTTGGAGATTTGGTCCGACCACCGATAGGGACTTTGTCCTCTAGGTCTTTTCTCCTCCACCTCCCCTGTCACTATCAGACGCTCCAAATTGTTGCCATCCCTGCGTGCAACGTGGCCGAAGTACTGCATTATGCGTTGCAGGCAGGTCGCAGACAGACGCTGTGTCTTCTCTAGCTTCAGCTGTTTGAGTATCGAGACGTTTGTGCGGTGGGCTGTCCATGGCATTCTCAGCATTCGGCGCCAGCACCACATTTCAAAGGCGTCGATTCTCTTTCTATCGGCCGCCTTGATTGTGGACCAACTAATTACGAGTAATAGCAAACAAGCAGGTAGTTTATTAGAAGCAAAACAAAAAGCAAGCAACTTAAACTGTAAATTTTGGGGAGGAACAGGTACCTACCTACGTTTGCTCTCAGTTTCGAAAACAAGTTTCAGTCGAAAACAAAACCGAAACCGAAACTCACCTAAACTTGTTACAAATTTCTGTTGACACTTAAATCTAGTACCATCCATCCATCCATTTAACATTTATAGACATTATTAACCATAACATTTATAGTCATACCTACCTACAACCAGTTAAACAGGTAGCTAGGAGTGTTTAATAAAATAAAAACACAAACAATTAAGTACAGAGCTAATATATTTATTTATTTAGTACGACCTACCTATGTGACACATAATATTATTTAAACTAAATAAATACCTAGGCGAATAATAGTTAGCGGCGAAATTTGACGAACGATACACAGTAATTCACGAACACAGAAATTTCGGTGCAGCTTAAATTATCGACCATTTATTGACCGAAACCGAAACTAAAGCTGAAATTGGCTAAAACCGAAACAAACTGAAAATAGAGATCGCTCAATATGTATATGAATATATGAATGTTACTGAAATTTTCACCGCAGGACTATTAAAATCCTCAATAGCTTAATCGCTAAAGCAATAGTTAAAGCAATGGCCAGGGAAAAAAGCAAAGGTACAGTTTGAAATCCTGTCCAATGAGTTTTATTTAATGTATCGAAAGCACAAGGATAGTGCTTAAATTAATATTTATATCTAATAAGGACGTGCTTAAGCCTTTTATAACTTACCTAGATACCTTAAAATAAATTTAGATTTTCGACTATTAATAATTAATTCATTTAAAAGTTAATAAGAGCTATGTCGTTTACTCTTTTAAATATTTTTCAATGTTTATCCTACTAAAATACGTATAAAATAGGTACGTATACGTATAATGAAGGAATAAACATAAATTAAGTAGCTATCTCATTACATGTATAAAAGCAGTTAACAAGGATAGTCATTAACAATATACCTACATCAAATTAATTATATTTTTATCAACCGACGAAAAAAGGAAAAGGTTCTCAATTAGCCTGTATGCTGTTTTTTTGTATGTATGTTTCACGATTATTCCAGAGTTTGTGGACGGATTTTCAAAATTGTTTTTTTAATTGAAAGCCTATACTCCCGCGGTGGTCCCATTATAATTTGGTCCAGGTCTACATTAGCATTCATGAGAAAACCACATATGTTCCAAATTTGAAGTCGTTTTTTGCAGTTTTACTGCGTTTAAATTATTTAGAATTAAATAGCAATACATTTTTTTTAATTAAATAAATGACACGTGTCAAAGATTAGATCATTCGTGGATCACATTTCTTCGAATGAGCCACATTTCCGACACTTTGTTCTACGCTTGCAACATTAAAAAAAAGAAAAAGATGATTGTAGCTGTCATTTTAGTTTACCGACATGACATTTGTAGCAACAGATGACAGCATTGACAGTGACGATTTGTATCATTGAAAAATGACAATAGCCAAAACCAAAATAAACAAAGTTCTAACCTAAAAATCGTAAGTAGATACCGGTTTTGTGATTTTATCTTGAATGTATTTACAAATATTTTGTTGATTACTGGTAAGAACAAAGGTTCTAAATTCCCTTCTCTTCATGTTGAAAAAAAAAACAATAACAACACGAAATTGACCGAACCAAAGAAGTTGCTAATAGAAAGTTCTTGATATTAGGTATTTTCTGGATAATAAACTGGGATATCTGAGCGCAATTTTTATGATCTAGGTAGCTTTAAACAATAGCAATATTTTTGGTGTACTGTAGGTTTTTCGGTAAAAAGAACTAGGTACCGAAACAAAAAGTATGATGATGCCATGTATAGGCATACTATTATACATATTATTATGTTTATTTATGATGTTCGACCATTGTCACTTATCATTAAGTAATTATTTTACCTCAATGAAAGATAAGTTTACTCTTTATTGATTACAGAGTCATCAAAGTTCAAGTATTTAACTCCAGTAGTATACCGTTACGAGTATAAGGTCAATGTGGAGTCATACTTTGCTGGATCCAGCAATAATAGATCAACTTTAGATATTAAAGCAGAAGTAAGTTGTAAATATATTTAAACTAACATACCAATCTGGGGATATGACTCCAGCATCTTTAGTGAAATATTCTAGTAAAGAAAAATTATTTTCTCACCTATATTCCCAAAAACATTAAGTCCTACAATGTGATAATTGTTTGTTTTTCCTATTTTACCTGGAATTTCTTAAAAACCTTTCATAAAAAATCATTTCAATGTTAAGTCATTTTCTGATTGCATGCTCAGCAAAACACATTTGTTGTTTAATTTTTAATAATAGAGATTTAAAGGACATAGTTCCAATGGGGGATATAGTATGATCTCACTAATCCGGCACTATTAACAACTGGAGGGTGACAGATTATTGGAATGTTCGGATTACTGGATTATATGAAAAAATCGTAGGTAATGAATAAAATAAAGCATTTCATAGAGGCAATCAATGTATGTAATGTATTAAATTAACATGTACATGCGTAATTACTAAGTTTTAATTTAATTAATTAAAATAATCCTCTATTGAGGTCTGTTTTCTTGCAACTTGTAGTCCTTGCATAGAAATATTTTATCGTATGTTGCAAAGAATTATAATATCTTGAGCAGATATTCCGCCCATTTTCTTCTGCCCATGTTATGCAGGTATTGAAACAAATCAATGCATCATCATATTTCATCACTTGATTTAAGTTCTTGTTCATTTGGATAGTCAGGAGCATTGTCAAGTACTAATACTGCTATTAGACGACGCAAGTGACCGAAGAGTACAGACGCACAGGTAAGGGAGGGTGAAGGATGCTGGAATATTGGACGTGCCGATCTATCAAAGTGCCGGATTAGTGAGATTATATTTGTACTTCATTCTTTTAACGGGCCTTAGGTTTTTAAATTTAGTATCGTTAGTGCAAATCTTTGTATATATTACTGCTACTTTAATTAATTAAGTTTGTAAAACAATTTTCTTTTCATATATTTTTAGGTTGTAGTACAATTTGTGAAACCTTGTGAAGGCTTGCTGCAGTTAAAAAATGTCGTACTAATAGATCAAGATGAGAGCTACCCTGTGGAAAGGGCTGAGAAATTTATTCATGCTGTATCTTCATATGATCTCAGGTAAATGGTACAAGCTTTTTTTGAATTGTAACTTGTGTTGGTGCATATAATATGATCTTGTTTGTATTATGTGTAAGCTTGTAGAATAGCATCAAAGTAATTATTGACTTCAATTGGAAAAAAGAAAGATCCATGAATCAAACCCGGAACCTCATGTAGTTAATGCTGACACCAGACCACAGATACACCCTATTTTGAATAAAAACAAAAATAAATAATACTGTTAAAAGACAATAAAAAAAGTAATGACTGTGATGTCTGATTGCACCAAAACAACAATCCAATATTGTAACTGTTAGACTGTTCTACAAGCATTAAAGACTCACTAGCAATCCTTACAATTTTCGTATTTCAGGTTCTCCTTTCATGATGGAATCATATCGGAAATATGTCCTGAAGATGGAGAAGAAGACTGGGTGCTCAATTTCAAAAGAGCGATTCTGTCCCTTTTTCAGAATAGTATGAAAAGATTTGACATAAATTTTAAAGGAGTAGAGGTTAGAACATTTTCTTATTACTTGTTTGTCCTAGACATAATCTACTAAGTAATTATACAAATACCATACTTAATAATGACAGTTGTTATTACTTTAATTAGTAATTGCTATTGTAATCAAATACTGTCATGATGCCATCATGTTTTCCAATCAGTTGAAGAATATTGGACCTGTTCTACAACTAATACCAAAAATAAAGTATAACATAAGCACTTATAACTTTAACAAAAAAAAAAGTATCTTCACGCTCATATCCCCAAAGAGATAAGCAGACTGCAGAAGAACAACCAGGGGCACCCACGACTAGCCGAAGACACTATGTCCCATAATATGATAGGTGGCAAGCCTATCGCCAATCGGGCACATATCCAATACCGAGCAACATTTTTTTTTAATATAAGAAAATTGGAAAAACCAAATTTTCTTTTTTGTTGCCCGACCCGGGATTCGAACCCGGGACCTCATGCAGTCAAGTCCAACACCTGAACCGCTAGACCACAGAGGCGATTATAACTTAAATTATTTATTTATTTTACTTATGACTTTATTTTGGAAAAACTAAATCAATAAATGAATGGACTTGGATATTCCAAAAAATGTTTTTGATACAAATATATCCAATAAACAATGCAATAATATTTTAAAATTGAATGAAAATAATTGGTTTTGCTAAATATGTGTGATAAGTTGGTATAAAATGTATTATACTAAAACATTCTACCAAAATGTGTGTGCGAATATTTTAATATTTTTTCAATGTCTAGACCCAACTCTGTTCTATATAGACATAAGTTTATCAAATCATCTAAAAATTAAAATATATTCTATTGTAGCAAGACATACACGGTACATGCAACGTGGACTACACAGTGCAGGGGCAAGAAAACACGAGTTTAATACTAGTGAAACGACGGGACTTGTCACAGTGTACCAACCGTTACAAGTACTTATCCATTTTACAGACTGTACGATACGACTTCCAAAGTGTAAGTATACAATGTTTTTCCGAATTATTTAACTATATTTCAACTAGAGTACCTGAAAACATTAAAGATAATTAAAAATCATTAATATATCTATGGCAAAATGTATTTCTTACCATAAAAAAAAGTGTTTTTTAATACCTTAAATTTTGAAAATTCAAAATATCAAATGAAATGTGACGGTGTTGAGCACCAACATTATGGCTGCAGGCGGTAATTAGTAAAAAAATCTGAGTGAATCATCACAAAACGACCATCTAGTCATGGTAACGGTGTCAGGAATAAACAAACCAACACTCATGCTTCTTAAGAGCTGTTTAATAGTAAAGCAGCTTGCCTATATTCTACAAAGCCCAACGACTAACACGGGGAACTTACTGCACTAACTCAACAATCCAATAATATATACGACTAGATCATTCATAAACAGATACCTATGAAGATATATAGATATATATGTCGGAGAGATATCACACAAACGCGGGCCGAACGGGAACACCGGGACTAGTAGGCCGAGAGCTCACAACTTGAGGGTAGTTAGTAAATAATTCAGAAAAATCAAAACAAAGCCGTAACACCTGATTTAGTCGTACAACCACATCGTAAACCTCATCATAATAATAAACTATAGAGTAGCTACGTAATTACTCACTACACTGCTTACAAACATAACCACACTAACGCACAAACAACTATAGCGTACACCCATTTGTTACTAAACAAACCATTAAACATTGGAGTAAGCCTGCTACTATGACAACACTACGTAAACACGTCACGGTGTTCGTGCTTACGCAAACGCCAAACCCCCGAAGGAGAAAGGGGGCTCCACCCCTCCGCTCTTAACGTGAGTGCCGACCGAATTATGCACCCCCCGGACGAGCCACATCCTGGGCCCCAAGATCCCAATTGAATTAACAACTGCGAACTAGAAAGAAGTGTCTCTTTGTCAACCTATGACAGGGAGAGACTATTACCAGTGGCGAGCTCCGTACTAGGCAGTGGTCCAAACACTGAGAGACGTGCACAAGGCATGTCTGCCGCAATAAACTCTCGTAACTATCGCCTTACCCCCGTAAGGAGGCAGGGAAAAGGTGCTGGGGCGTTAGCCCCTCATCCTTGGTTTCTACCGCTGGCTGTTGCAACAGCTAAGTCGTTGGGTGGGGAATTTCTTCCCTGGGTCGAATCCGGTGGTTATGCCCTCCCCTTGCACCGCCCTTGATCTTCACGTCACCCCGTGCGATCAGCCCTACCAGGTGGAACCCCGTGGGGGGAAGCCC
>NJDC01003466.1:114388-143186 GCA_002245475.1 Calephelis virginiensis
GCGAACTAGAAAGAAATGTCTCTTTGTCAACCTATGACAGGGAGAGACTATTACCAGTGGCGACCTCCGTACTAGGCAGTGGTCCAAACACTGAGAGATGTGCACAAGGCATGTCTGCCACAATAAACTCTCGTAACTATCGCCTTACCCCCGTAAGGAGGCAGGGAAAAGGTCCCGGCACCTTAGCGTTAGCCCCTTAACCTTGGTTTCTACCGCTGGCTGTTGCAACAGCCAGGTCGTTGGGTGGGGAATTTCTTCCCTGGGTCGAATCCGGTGGTTATGCCCTCCCCTTGCACCGCCCTTGATCTTCACGTCACCCCGTGCGATCAGCCCTACCAGGTGGAACCCCGTGGGGGGAAGCCCAGCAGGAGCGATCAGCGAACGTGGGTGACGACTTAGTGAGAGCGGTGGGATAGGGCCCCCCCTATAGGGGTGTTGTGTCCACGTTAGGTGCGCGGGAGATCGCGCGGGTATGGCTTCGCGTCCGGGGGACGTGCGTGCCAGGGGGCTATGTCTGTTATGTGCGAGTGCGCCCATTGCTCGGCGCGCTCGAACATGGTGTTTTTTAGTTGAGTAATGAAGGCCTCAATGCTCTCCATTCGCAAGTCCCTCTGTATGACGCTGTTCCTGACGTATCTGGGAGCGTCTGTGATCTTCTTAATGCAGGCATTTTGGAAGCACTGCAGGTTTTTCCTTTGGGTACTGGAGATGACGTTGTACCATGCTGGGGAGGCGTACGTCAGTATGGATCTGACGTACGTCTTGTACAACCCCAGCTTTGTCTTCAGAGGGAGTCGCGAGGAGAGCACAGGGCGCAAAACAGACATCGCCACGCGCGCTTTCCCGATCGTCTCCCCGTGGGCTTTAAACGTTTAATTAAACGTGGGCTCTCAAAGTCAGTCCGGTGTCTATGGTGACCCCGAGGTATTTAACCTTACGGGACCACTTTATCTCTTGACCGCCGAGTTTGAGCAGCGGTAGGCCTTTGCTTCGCCTAGGTGTTAGGGCCTGCGTCTTATTCACATTCACCGCCAGCCGCCATTTCCCAAGCCAGTCTGGAAGTAGGTACAGACTGGCCTGAGCCTTGCCGGCCGTGTGTTTCGGTGACATCGACACGGAGAGGTAGGCCGCGTCGTCGGCATACAAAGCCAGCGCGCAGCCCACCCCCACGGGAATGTCATCGGTGTACTGTGAATAAAGCGCAGGAGACAGGCCTACAGGTACCCTGGGGTACTCTGGCAGCGATGGGACGCTCGATGGAGAGAGCGTCATCCACCACCACTCGAAATCGGCGGTCTTTGAGGAAGGAGGCTAACACCTTGAGGATTCTAAGAGGGGTGTGGTTTTTGGCCATCTTGTACAGGAGCCCCTCGTGCCAAACACGGTCAAACGCCTTTTCCATGTCCAGAAGAACCGCAACGGACTGTTCGCGCTTGTTCAGCGCCGCAGTCAAAATGTGCATGACCCTGGACAGCTGAAGGGTGGTGCTGTGTTCAGCTCTGAACTCGAATTGCCCCGGGCGAGGGCGGAAGTGCTGGTGCAAATGCTGCAGCAGGAGTTTTTCGAATATCTTAGACATCGCCGGCAGCAGGGTTATAGGCCTGTAGCTGGCGGGGTCCAAGACATTCTTGCCTTGTTTGGGCAGCATGATGACGTGGCCCGTTTTCCAGGCCGCTGGAAATTCCCCAGTGTGCATGATCCCATTGAACAAGCGTGTCAGTGTCGCTACCGTGCGGTGCGGCAGGTGACGCAGGACCTTGTTCGTAATGGCATCCGCACCAGGGGCTTTGTTTGGTTTGGTTTGGATCTCATAATCTCACGTCGAACAGAGTTAAGCGAGAAGACTACGGGATCCTCACCAGGCGTCAGCGGTTGTGCTAGGTGGTCAACAACATAGGCTACTACTGCTGCAACATGGTCACCATCCACAACCGGGTTGGTTTGAAATTGGCGTTCTAAGTGCTCGGCAATGATCTCGGCGCGATCTTGTGCGCGGTAGCGAGGGGTCCCGTCTGAGTGACGAAGGGCTCTAGTGGGCTGTGGGGATTTAGTCAGCTGACGACATAGCCGGTTTAACGACGACCAGTCGTCGTCAGCCTCCTCGATTCGCTTATCCCAGCTATCAGTAGCTAGGTTAAGCAAATCGTCTTTAATGTCGGTAGTCAGTCTGTTTAATTGTAATTGGAGGAATTTAGGATGGCCTTTTTTAAGGACTCAGTCAGTTCGTCAGTCAGCTGATTTACATCAGTGGGCGAAGAGACGGGACGGGACGGGGCGTTAGCCTCCATCTCGTGAGAGAATTTGTTCCAGTCCAGTGCTGCAATATGGTGGCGTTAGGGTTTATATACACGTGGCCGCGGTGAACGGACCAATAAGAAACGAATTATTTGCTAATGCCCACCTGTTGTGCTAATGAGGCAACTTTATCCATGACTTCCTGATAACGGACCAATAAGAAACAAGCTACGAGAATTCCGATGCACCTGTGGCGCCAAATGTACTAATGACCACAATATCACAACTGTACTTTGTTCATGACTATCCGACGTTACAAGCGGATGCACCACATATTGTGCCGACGACACTCATGACCACAGATATTAAAAAATAGGTATACTAACTCATGACCTTCCGACATATATAATACCAAGTATATAATTTTTTCAGAAATTTCAAACATGGCCGGTATTGAAATCGGAAAGCAAGTGTCGCATCACGGTAGACCACCACATCTACAAGGCGGTGAACTGCCGAGAGCGCCACCTGTTCGAGCCCTTCTCTGGGAGAAACTCCGGCGCCATGACCACTGTCATACAGGACTTGGTGCTCATAAGCGAATTCAACAAGACGGGCTCTGATTCTCTTTATAATGAAAATAAAGGTAGAACTATAAGAATTTTTTCATCTAGTCGCTGACAAAAAAAAATGTACGACAGTCATTGAATATATGTACTAGATTCATTTCACTCATCCATCAGTGCATGCATAATGTGTGTGTGAATGGAGAGTGAGCGCATGCGCTAACTCGTGTGTGTGTGTGTGTGTGTGTGTGTGTGTGTGTGTGTGTGTGTGTGTGTGTGTGTGTGTTGGCGTCTTCGTAGGGATATGTGTGTTTGTTGTATGAGAATTTAATTACTTGATGTACGTCTGTTAAGTAGAAAATGTAATTGTTTCAGTATGGAGTCCCATTCAAAGAAGATCCAACATCCTCCACGTCCACTCGCCATACTATGGACGGACCGACACTGGTGACCTCAAGTCGTCTAGAGATGTGCTCAAATTGCTCTGTCTGTAAGTGATTATAAAAATAAGGAATTAAACAATACCATCCTTTGAAGTATAGACATGAAAGTAGGCGAACGCGTTTCTGTATGTAAAAAAAGTACGTGAAAAAGTAAGTACATATTAATGAAATCTGAGAGAGTCTATTGTAAAAGTAAATTATGATGGTAAAAAAAGCTTAGACGTTGATGCTGATTACTGTTCCTGTAATGAATGGAGTTATCCAGCAATATTAAAGATTAGATTATTTTAGAAATAGGCGATAGGCTTGACATCCATGTCGCCCAAAGAACATGCTGGCAAATTCAGATGCGGGTTGTGACCAGTTACTTTCAATCTAAGATCTAACCATAACTTTACCAAAGTTGTTGAATTCGAAGTTTTTTGTGTGTTTTTTTTCCATTAAAAGCGTAACATACGATCTGTCAAATAAAAAATGAGTTTAAACTTGATTCAATTCAATTTCGGAAAAATCGATAAACATACCTACATGAAAAAATTTGGGCATCTTCCTTTTACTAAAGTCGGTTATGATGGTCTAAAGATGTTGATTACATTTGAATCCGTCAAGGCATCTAGAAGCTATAAAAAAAATATAATATATGCATAAACATAATGTATAACCTAAACACTCCTTTTTCAGATGGGTCTTAAAAATGTGGAGGTGAAAAACTTTTTTTATTTTTCAGTGTAAAGCCAAGTTCGGACGACGAAGTGTCGACCGTAGACGAGAACATGGACAGCGGCTCCATAGTGGGGCTGTGGGGCCGCCTGGTGCGCTCCGCCCGCAAGCTGCACCACCCGGCACTGGCGCAGCTGCTCACCCGCGCCGCCGCCATGTGCCCCACCGCCGTGTGAGTATACCGACTGTGTCCTACTGCAGTGTGTGTAGACCATGTGCCCCACCGCCGTGTGAGTATACCGACTGTGTCCTACTGCAGTGTGTGTAGTCCATGTGCCCCACCGCCGTGTGAGTATACCGACTGTGTCCTACTGCAGTGTGTGTAGACCATGTGCCCCACCGCCGTGTGAGTATACCGACTGTGTCCTACTGCAGTGTGTGTAGAACATGTGCCCCACCGCCGTGTGAGTATGCCGACTGTGTCCTACTGCAGTGTGTGTAGACCATGTGTGTGAGTGCCCTACTGTCTTACTGCAGTGTGTTTGATAACAGTATATTCTTATACCTAAATGTTATGTGAATTTACATTTTCATACATAATCAGAAATATTTTTATTATATCGAGTTCCTCATTCGACCACCCCGTACCAGATACCCATTAAAACTTAAAGGAATATATTTCTCTACAGTAAACACATATTAGACGCGCTGCCCTACATAGCGAGCCCGGGTTCTGTTGAGCTGATCAAAAACATGATCGTCAACAACGAAGTCAACAAGGAGACCAGACACGAGTGGCTCATGTCTATGGCCATGATACCGAGGTAAGATATTTTTTATGTTAGTAGATGCAGGCGGCTGGATAGATGGTATGAATCAAACAACGCCTCACAGTAGCCAACAAGAGATGTTACTGCTGTGTTTCTATGTAATTGTGACCAGAATCTAGATCACCTGTGCAAGTTTATTCGCTACCCTACCCACCAACCTGAAAACCGGCGTCAACATTGGAGCACGCTGTGGTGGCAGAAATAAGCAACGCGATGGAACTAATATGCACACCCCTCTAACCAAAATAAGCATTGTCTGATGATCCATATGAAATCTAATTACTTCTTATAATATTCTTAATGTGCTCAGCCTAGTCCTGTTCCATTTCATTTTTTAATAAATATTGTAAAAAATACTTATTGTTATCGGTGTGATTAGTATCACTTATTATTATTATTAGGCCGAAGTTGGAAATGTTGAACAGTATGTTGGAACTACTGCAAAAACAGAAGAACGACAAGGTCATCAGTTTCACCGTCTCCTCTATGCTGCATTCGTATTGCAAACACAGTGGAAAAGCTCGTAAGTATCTTTCAATGTATGTACCTATGTAAGTACAGTAATTATTGTTAAAATAATTGTTAGTAATAGTAGCGAAGAAGTACATGATCTTTCTGATGAGACTATCGTGTTATAGGTACGTCACTGGCCTGTGACCGGTTTGTTAAGCCTATTGTGCAAATCTAGCGGCTACCCTACCCTCCGGGGCGGGATATGACAGACTCAGTATGGCGGTAAATATGATATAGATAGATCTTTACCCGGGGAAGCTATTGCGCAATATTTTACCTCATGTGGTCTTGTTGGTAATTACTTGTTAATCTATGTTCTCTTACGAGTCTGATTGGCAGAAAGACAGCTGACCCGGACAAATGGGGAAAACAAAATGAGAGAAAAAAAGAGAATACGAAACCCTAGTTGTAGAATATCATGTAGGCAGAATTACGGAAACTTTTGGTTATGTTTTTTGTACTAGTGAAGATATCCCTAAAATATAGTGTACATATAGTGAATTATAATCTAATAATCTAGTTAGTGTCGGTCGGATGGACGGACGATCTTTTAAAAAAACCCACCAAATTCCAAAGCTACTTCTCAAACTTTCGTTTATTTTGTTTATTCGTTATATTTGTGCTTTTATTCCCTCAATACTTGATTTGTTATATAATTTTCTTAAATTCTAATAATTTAATTTTATCTCTCATTTTGTGTTTAAAACGCATGAAATATTACACGCGAGCCTATCGGTGATAGGTCAGCGTTCGTCAGTGGCATGCGCTATGGTTGCTACTTGGTCTGCGCCCAGTAATATACAACCATATGCCATGCTTGTTCAGGTATAGACGCAACATTAATGGAGCTCTGGTGTAGACAAACTCGTACCTAATAATGTTCAAATCTTGATTCCTTAAAATTCTTCAATCATCCCAAGTACTTTTTAAGCAACTCGTCGCTGTGGAAAGATACCGTCACATTTCAAGATCTAAACGTTGCAGGAGAAGAAAAAAAGATTAATTTCTTTAATATTTGTCGATCAATAGTAAATAACATATTTTCGTTTTACTTTAAAGAAGTTTTCAGTAGTTATAAATGGGGTTTACGTTTTAAAATACAATTGTGTAGCAAATATTTCATTTAAATTGTTGTTTTCTTTTGTAGTTCGAGAGTGTTGTGAAGAAGATATTCCTAGACAAATATTGGAAGAGTTTCAAGCCATTGTAAAAGATATAATTGCGAAAGGAATTATAGAGGCATCTAGAGAAGAAAGGGATAATGTATGTACATACATGTTATGCACGTACAAAATACATGCGCGCATGCGCGCAAACTTACACACACGCACGTAGGCGCGCACACTTTTTGTTTATTAAACAATAAGTTTTGCATTAGTTATGAACTTGTTTAAGCTCAAGCTTTAATTTTTCTGTCGACGTAATCAGTCTTTACAGATAAAACTTTACAGGAACGTAGTTTATGCATCAAAATACCATAATATAAATTGGTATGCGAGCCAAGCAACAAGTGGAAGCTAGTACACTATATAACCATGACGTATTATCAGTCAGCATTCTATAGCAGTAAAGTAAGCAGTAAAGTAAGTAGTTACTTACTGATAATACGTCAAGAATGCTGACTGATAATACGTCATGGTTATATAGTGTACTAGCTTCCACTTGTTGCTTGGCTCGCATACCAATTTATATTATGGTATTTTGATGTATAAACTACGTTCCTGTAAAGTTTTATCTAAATCCGTTCGATAGTTTGTATGTGAAAGGGTATGTTTCGCATTTATAGTAGTAGGAGGAATAAGTTTAACAATAAATTATGATTGCAGGTCGTCATAGCTATCAAGGCGCTGGGCAACATTGGTGGTTTCAGACAACAATTTTCAGATGTGCTGATGAATATAATCGGAGACACGCTGGCGCCGGTGGGTGTGCGGCTGACGGCCATCGACGCCTTCCGGCGGACGCCCTGCACAGACACCAGGTACGGTCGCTTACTGTTGTAGGCTCTGTTAATGGCCTAAACTAGGTAACGTACGCTATAGTGGTTTTTAATAGGATTGAGAGGCAAAAAAGCAGTCCGATTTCCTAAAGCATGACCAATCGACGCCATCGTACTGCAATCGCGTACCTAGCCACTTGTATTTATATGGAATAATAAGTTTGGGAAATAATACAAAAATAAGGAATAACTGGTTATTCCGCCCTTCACAAAAAAACCATATCAGTCGCCAGTCATATTAAAATTATAAATGCGAAAATGTCTATCTGTTGCTCTTTGACGACTAAACTGTTTAACCGATTTTAATGAAATTTAATACGCACATTCAAACATAGACTAATTTTCTTTTTGAAAATCAACTCCCAAACAATTAAAACAGGGTGTCAAAGTGTGAATGAATACGTAACTATTTACCTTGACGAAGTTGCGGACAAACAGCTAGTTAACTGTAAATATTAGGGTAGGGTAGTTAAGGTTCTCGTCACTGTAATAATTTTTTGAAAAAACTTCAAAATTATCATAGATTATTTATAACTCTAACTGTACAACACGTACGTAGTTCAATATAATCAGTTATCTTTAAACACAAGTAATGTATGCCACGTTAATAAACATGTGATCTATATGATTCTGCTCGCCAAGGTGTATGCTATTTTCTACTAACAATAGCTAGCATTAATTGAAACTCTATTTCTGAATTGAATAGTGAATATTTCTTGGAGACATTCCGCTATGACGCAGAAGACGTGGAAATCCGAATTGCATCATATTTACAAGTTATGAAATGTCCAGATCTCAGCACTATAAGGAAAATATTTCATACCCTGCGCAACGAACGCGTCAACCAAGGTAATCTACAAGTACGCTCAATTCCAAAAAAAGCTTACATAAAATTATGTACATTGTATATGGATAGCTTCATGGATTTTGGCAATGACTGTACAATTCCTACTAATATTATACATACATTTGTGTCCACAACTAAAGACCTTGTAAAGGTTTTAATAATTTATGAGTATGTATGTTCCGTTCTCATGTCTAAATGGCTAAATCGATTTAAAGGAAGAAATAGTTATGGAGAAGAATGTTTGCTACTTTTCAATATATTTTTTTCTTATATCAATTTAAAAACAATGTACGATAAAAGCTTATTCATCAACCTAAACACTCTAAATTCAAATTTGATAGTATGAATAAATATATACCTACTTTTAATTTAAAAAAAAACTAAATTATATGGAATAGCGTACTTCTAAGGCCTTTTCGCATTATATACCAAACTATGTTTAATATAATATGTACGTGAATAGTTTTCTTGATTATTTTACAAAGTTATATCGCTACGAATATTTTAACTTTTATTATTCTATTGAACGACTTGAATTTTCGCTTACTATATGAAAACTTAAGCTTATCTTTTGTGCATTTTGGTCTTAGATTTTTTTATGGATTTGAAATACAAACAAATTATTTTTGTTTAAGTAGCTGACCATACTCTCCAATCTAGACTACGACAATGTCACTGACTATAGTAACAAGAGTAACAAAACTCTTAGGTGATAGTTCATGATATTAGTGACAAATTTAAAAATGCTTGCTTTTAATTTCTCTCTCTCTCTCTCTCTCTCTCTCTCTCTCATCTCACTCTTGAGAATATGCAGAAATCGCGACACTTAACACTTGATATACTTTGCATATCCCAAAGAAAAGTGACAAGAACATGTATTAAACAAAAAATAATAATAATGAATAAAGTATGTATTAAATAATAAAAAATAATATTTATAGTTGCAACATTCGTTTGGAGTCACCTAAACAACCTTGGCCAATCTTCACTTCCATCGCGAGTGGAGATCCAAGGTCTCCTGTCTGGAAACACAATGCCGCAGCTTGAAGATAGCCCGGACTTCAGGATGTTCTCGAGGAACTACGAACAGAGTGTTTTCTTCGATCAGTATAATGCTGGTACGTAATCGGGTTATTTGGATATTTTTGGGTGCTACTCTTTTCTGATTATGAATAATGTAAAGGAAATCTAGGATTACTTAATACACTTTTAGTTATGATTACTTCAATATATTAACACCGACCAGCGGGCTGATTATGTATCTCAGAGGCCAACTCAAAATGGAAAAGTGTACATCAAATAACTGTCAAATGACGTGTTTTATGTTTGCTATCTCTAGTGACCAACAGAAATACAATAGAGATAGCAAACACAAAAGACGTCATTTGACAGCTATTTGATGTACACTTTTCCATTTTGAGTTAGCAACTGAGATACATAATCAGCCCCCAGGAAACCAAAAAGTTACACATCAGAAAAAAAAAATAGTTCCGTTTAGGCGTAGAATTCTACGTACTTTAACATACCCTAGTCCATAGCAGATTTGTGTATCAATTCTGTCTGCTTGGTGTATAAAAATATATTTATTCTAAAAAAAAATATCTTTCTTTCTGACCAATACTTTTCTGTCTATTAATGCAAAGCGCATACAAAGCCGTTCGTTAGTTAGTTTCATTTATACGAGTGGTCGCCCATTGGTCGAAATTCGACCTTACTAAATTTTAATATCTTGTTGATAAGAACGCCATCCACATTTCTCAAGACCAAACTTTCGTTCATTCGGAAACGTTGTTTCCGAACTTTTGGTGCGCCATCTGTGATCTTTTATCGTTGTCACCAATATATTTGTTTGTGTGTGTCAAATGTTTGGTAGTGTGGGCAATGTTTTATTTATTGATTTAATGTACTTTATAAGCATTATTATTAAAAAATACTAAAGTTCTGCACTTCTCCTACACCTAAACTGTAAGTGTGCCAAATTTTAAGCTCCTGCGTCCGCGTATTTTTCGTAAAAAGGGGTCCAAAATTTGGCATCACGTATTAATGTATAGATTTTGTTTCAGGTGGTAATTATGAAGCTAACGTAATATTTTCACCGGACTCGTACATTCCGAGGTCTGTGTCCCTTAATTTGACTATCGATATGTTTGGCGAATCTATTAATCTGCTTGAGGTAAGTTTTCATGCCTATTGATGTAATCCTTTACGTTGAATTTTAGGAAATTATCTGTGCCCAGAGTTAAATTAAACAAAAAGCTTTTTTCTCTTTTTCGTAATTTGCTGAAATTTATAGTTTTCAAGTCTATTGTCAGTATACTATTTTTCATACCGATATTATAAATGTAAAAGGGCGTTTGTTACTTTGTCCAAAATTAATGCTCCAACGGTCATGTCGAAATTTTAATCATGAATACAATTTGATCACAAAACGGAGGCAACTCTTTTTTATTTTAGTAGCTTGGGATTGAAACTTGAAAATCGTGGGAATCTTCAATCTAGTCAAATCCCCGACCAATAACACCACATCATTTATAATTTTTACACTTTATTTGGTCGGGAGTGAAACTAAGATGGTGATTAAATTTCTCCCGTGTTGGTCCAGGCAACTTCGCAGAATAGACCACCTGCCTTCCTGCCAGGCCAGGCAGCTCGTAAAAGGCGAGCATAAGCTTAACGTTACTAACACCGTGACATTCTACTAGGTGGTAGAGTTTTGCAGCGACTCGCCCGGATTGCACTACTGCCTTACCTATTCCTGCCGCCATTACGTCCAACGCTTTCCGTTGACGTGTTCCGGTTCGAAGGGCAAGGTAGCCGATAAACTTACTTTAGCTCGAGGCCTAACATCCCGGCCTCAGGTTGGCAACGCACTATAGGGAACCATTACCATTAGGAAATCCGTCTGCTTGTTTGCCTTCCATTATTATAAAAAAAACTTATTATTTAACATGATCTATATTTTATATTTTTATACTTTATATAGTCATATATTAACTGTCGTTGTTTACTAATTTTTGTATTTAATTTAATAGATGAAAGGCCGAGGCGAAGGATTTGAAACATATTTCGAAAATCTATTCGGCAACGACGGTCCTTTAAACAAAAACAAAATAACTGACAAAATACAAAAGTTCCGTTTCGATCGGTCTACCAACGACGCTGATGAAGTCAGGTAAGTTTATTCAATTTTCAAATTAAAGCTTCGTTATTGACGTATGAGAGAAATTTACCATCGTATATTTTCGTTACGCGTTACATTTCTCTGTTACGCTCTACAAGAAAACACTGTATGTTTTCATATCATTTCGCTATGATAACATACAGTGTTTATTTTATTTCAGTATATCTTCAAGCGAATAGGCTTGTACCTCGAACACCTTTTGAAATATAAAGTAAAGTCCGTCGCGTAGTTTTAAAGATATTTGATATTTTTCATCGTCGGCGCTTGGTAAAACTTCCAAATATTCATATTTTTAAAGAAAGAAACACTTGTACTGTTTTACTTATCACTTATAATTTATTACTCTTAAAAGAGTTTAAGTTTTAGCCCTGATGATGCTGTATAAGCGAAACCGGTAGGCTACTAATTACAAAGTAATAAATTATAAGTGATAAGTAAAACAGTACAAGTGTTTCTTTCTTTAAAAATTTGACTAGTTTTAAAGATCTAAGCATACGTAGGAACAGACAACGGAAAGCGATTATGTATTATACTATGTAGTGACGGTAAAAATTATTTCTTTTTATATTAATCAGGGAAAAAATTGATGGTCTCGGATACAAGAATAAAGCACAAAATCATCGTTTTCCGAAAGCGGAGCTGAGTTTTAAGGTTTTTGGAAACGAGATATCGTTTTGGAGTGCGGAAGGTGACGATGAAATCAAGAAGTCTTTGGAGAGACTAAACCCTAAATTGAGGATTTTGGAAATTTTGTCTGGCAAGGTAAGATGTTTTGATACCCATTATTTTGTTCAAGGAACCTAACATTAGATTCTCAGATTGACAATATGCTAACAGCATTTGAGTTGGAGAGCGTTTATTTCTTCAGGTCACCTGGCAGCGTATTATCTATATAGTAAATATATATAAAAATCAATACCACTTTTCGTTGTAATTTTATAATTCAATTATATATTATAATTAGCGCTCGGGTATAAAAAATATATATCCCTTCATCTTCAATCACTTTATCTATTAAAAAAACATCAATATCCGTTGCGTAGTTCTAAAGATTTAAGCAGAGTTTTGGCGCCATCGTGAATGAAGATGGTCGTAATTTTTTCATCGTTATTGAATTTCGTGTTTTTATTGAGTGAAATTAGTTAATTTAGGTGGGAATTTAGATTAATTTTGTTCAGTGAAAGTGCACAAATGAAGTAATCATGAAGAAATTAGTGTATCGTGTATTTCCTCGCTGCTGCCAAATCTCAATAGACGAGCTTGAGTAACAAAGCCACCGTTTTACTCAAGACCCAGACATGACTTACTGACGACTTATGACTGATGACTAATTATAATTGATTAAAATTTGATGAAAATTTCTACTTGACTAATGGCAAAATACTAACGTGAAGGCCAATACCTAAAGAAAGAAAGAAAGATTTAAGCATACAAAGGGACATAGGGACAGAGGAAGCGAATTTGTTTTATACTATGTAGTGATAACGGGCTCACCTACCCAAACCAAATGTTTAGGCTTTGTTCGGACTATTTAGTAGATGGTTTATGTGAAGTTTGCATAACATCGGTCGAGCTATTCTTCATTAATACATTTTTTGTAACAAATGAATTCAATAAATGGCGGATCATTTTTTAATGGATATTTTTTTTCCAAATTAAAACTTTTTTCAGATGGGGATTGTGCTATCATATTGAACTATAATGGTTATTTTTTTTGGTTTTGTTGTGTTATGTCATTTATGCGTTCATATACGTAGCGAAGCACGTACCGGGCCGCTATTCCACTATACAAATATCTAACTTTGTCTATAGTGTTTTACGTATTGTTAAAAATATTAGAAATATTTTTAAGCGCTTAAAATGAATAACATACTTGCAAGTCCTTTATCAGTTTGGCTTCCTCAGATGTAATGTATTCTTGCAAAGTAAGTTTGACTTCCTTGAAGCACATAAAAATCCTCAAAATTTAATTGTTAACAAAACGAAAATCGTGTCTTAAAATCTTACTACTTCTATACGAGATCATCTTTAGGCGCTTAGAAAAAAATTAAAAAAAATAATCTTAGGGCCACTTGCATGTTCCCGGGTCAACTATTTAACTGTGAATTAGCTTCTAACTTAAACCGCTTCCAATTTGTCAGAATAGCTCCTTATTAAATTTATCCCGGAATGTGCAAGTGGCCCTTAAAGTGTTCTTAAAAAACCATGGACAACGATCATTGATATTTTTCAGGAAATATCATATAATAAAGCGTCCCTATTCTTGGATACGACATTCTCTGTGCCCACGGGATGCGGACTACCGATGAACATGAACCTGATGGGCACTAGCTATGTTGACACCAAAATGTCTGGCACAGTGGTGGATACTTTCTCACATTCCGGCAATTTGGATTTCGAAGGAAAAATTCGTCCTAGGTGAGTTTGACATCTATTCAGTTCTAAAAAAGTTTTATAACGCTTTCTAAAGTTAAATTACTTTTTTTAAAAACTACTTTTTAAACTAAGTAGTTTAAATTCTAGTCCTGATGATGCTGTAATAAGCGAAACCGTTTGGCTATTTATAAATTAGTAAATTGGACGTAGTTAAGCAGAAAGGATCCAATCCACATCTAACTAGTTTTGTGATAATTGACTTAGAAGTTTATATATGTACAATAATATGTACTGGCCATACATGTGGGTTGGTATCTTATTATTATACAAATGTCATAACTTTGTTTATCTGTACGATCTTTTACTGAACGAAAGTATTATAAGCTTTACAACCTCTTTAGTATGTTTCACTCAATTTTGGTGTTTACGTGGGTTGGGTCCTTTCTGCTTAACTACGTCCAATTATAAGTGTTAACTAAAACAGTACAAGTGTTTCTTCATTTAAAAATATGAACAGTGGAGCTATGACCGGTGGAGCAGAAAAAATAAATAGTGTACAAAAGTTACGCTTTTCATGAAATAACTGTCTATTGCGAACTGCTTTATCTGAGACTAGCGGCTCGCCCCGGCTTCGCACGGGCATAAAATATACACATACACCTTTCTCTTCAATCACTTTATCTATTACTGCGGCCATCATTCATTTTAACACCAATTACAATTTTAAATTCGTAATAACTTTTGAATGAATTGTCCGATTGGAACAAAATGAAAAGTGATTTATAGCTATTGAAATAATCTTGCTCAATAAATAATTTATTTAGATAAGGATTAGTATTTGACGATAATATGATCAATTAACATAGGCTAATAATTTTAATTACTTTCATTTTATGGAAAAGTGGTTATAATGGCTAAAATATAAATGTTTGATTTATACTGTCGCGGACTTTTTTGTAGGAATTATTGAGTTATACAACTTTTCTATAGAAGTCAACCATACATCTCTAATCATTTAGGCAGATTTCGCGAGAATCGTTAACGTACGGCAGTTTTTTCGTCGACTTACTCCACAATTTTCACTACCACGAAAAATCCTATCTATTTTCCGGGATTAAATATAGCCTATACGGATTCGGAAGAGTCCCTCTAAGTAATGGTAAAAAAAAATTAAAGTCGGTCCAGTAGTTTTTGAGCCTATTCGATACAAACATACAACATTACAAAAATAAAAAGAATTCCTCTTTACATGTATACAACATGTACCCGCATGCTAATATTTCAACTAAAACTTATACTTTTCAAAGTTTTCTATATTTTTAAATATACATAATCAAACATTTTTATGTATATAGATTTATCAACGATATTTTTTACTAGTAGCATTTACTAGGAGTTTCGCAGCAACTCGCCCGGATTGGTACCACCTTACTTATTCCTGCCGCCTGCTTGACGTGTTCCGGTTCGGAGGGTAAAATAGCCGGTAAACTTACTGTTGCTCGAGGTCTTACATCTCGGCATCAGATTGGCAACGCACCATTACCACCTTTGGTGTCTCTAGGCGGCGTGATTTCTTACCATCATGAAATCCGTCTGCTTTTTTGCCTTCCAATATCACAAAAAAAGCTTATATAACTCTATTTGTAAATGAGAAATGAGAAATGGTGTTCCAGTGTAGCGGTGAGTATAGCGGCGACGATGAGCGTGTCGGCCGGGTCGTTGGCGACGAGCGGCATCCGGCTGTCCAGTCGGCTGTACACCGCCACGGCGCTCGAGGCCAAGCTGGCCATCCGCGGCCTCAACCTCGTGCGCCTCGACCTCTCGCTGCCCAGGGACAAGCAGGAGATATTCGCCGCCAAGTTAGTACTTTCAGAATGTTCAACTTGTACATTTTTTCACAATTAATAGGTACAAGGGTAAAACAACATCAAGTCATAAAAAGTTTTTTTTTTGTTATATAATAATACTAGGGGCCCGCCTAAAATCACACGGGTATAAAATGTACATATAAACCTTCCGCTTCAATTATTTTATCTATTAAAAATCGCATCAAAATCCGTTGCGTAGTTTTAAAAATTACAGCATACAAAGGGACAAAGGAAGCGACTTTGTTTTATACTATATAGTGATACAGATAGACAAGAACCTTGTGATTAAATTATGCCTCTAAATTAAAACATGTTATTACCGACTAATTTGACAAAGTAGATATTCAATGCGAATGTGGATGGATGTAGGTACCCAGGAAGGCAAGGGTTGACATTCCATGATATTATCCGAGGGTGGTGTCAAGAGTCTTCGAAACCAGCGTGTTTATTTGAAAAGGGTAATGAGTTTGAAGGAAACCAGACTGGTTGGTCAGGACAGTGAGGTTCGGCACGCGATACTCTCTGCCTAGCGCATAAGGGACTTGGCTGGAAGAAATGTGTGTATGTATGATGTACCTATTAATATTTATACTCTACTGCATACGAATGTCTAAAAATATGAGTAAAGGATAAAGCGAGAAAACTTATTTTCTCTGATCAATACCAGATCCGAACTCTTAGTGCTACACGGAGAAGAAGAGCAGCCTCAACTAGGACTCAACAAGAACAGGATAGAACAAAACACTTGCAGCTGGACCACGTTTGACAAGGCTATAGGTATTAAAGTCTGCGCTGCGTATCAGGTAACCTTACCTTCTACTAAACATATTAAAATTGTAAAGTTGTATCTGTAAAGTGATCACTTCCAACGAAAATTATTGGAGTAGCCATCTTAGCAATTTTTTTTGGAATTATTTACCGTTTCGTTACTGTTATCATCACTAGAAAGAAAATGGGACCATTTTAACAAGAGATGGAACCATTTCGAGAAAAGGTGGAAGTTTTATGTTTGCCTACTATATATTATTTTATGTATGCTAACAGATTTCTTCGTAATTTGACCGATTTCAAAAATTACTTGTTTTTTTGTATGTATGTGTAGATGACATAATGTTGAAATGGAAGTCTGTTTCTTGCAGTGTTACTACACGTGAATTATTTTAGTCCTCTTTTGTATTATTTGCATATTTTAAAGTACAGCTAACGAAAAGCTTTTTTTATAAAATCTTGTGTTTCTGAATGTAAACACTCGTATAAAAACAATGGAGGGGAGATCGGCATTCAACAAGACGATTTCTACTAATGATGTAAATATTTCAGTTCCCAAACATGACAAACTTACGAAATGCGCCATATTTCATAATGAGTGGCCCAGCCAAGTATATCCTATCACTGGAGAAAGCCGACCCGTCGGCCAAGACGTACACTATCCAGTACAAATGGGACACAAATGAAACGACTAACGTTCTAAACTTTTCCTTTGACACACCTAACAGCAAGGTAAGATAGCTTATTTTATTTTTTATTGGATAGGAACGCAGAAAAGCAGATCCATGATGATGTAATTTTTTAATTAATAATTACAAGCGGCTGGTGACTGTGACTTGTGGCGCTCTTTGGGGGAGGCCTATATCCAGCAGTGGACGTCCTCCGGCTGATGACGAAAAAAACGCGTCACACTCAGTCTATCGGTTCTATTTATGATGTCACAGACAGAAACACAAAGACACATCAATCTTATATAGACCCAACGTGATGTGATACCACTTAAGACTAAAATTTCAAATTATTTGTGCTAGTTTTCCTGCTACCCTACCTACCTAAACCTACCTAAATCTACCTTCTCAAACGGAATACGACTTTTGTGAATAACGAGGTTGTGGTTTTTGCTAGGTAGAAGGATATAGGCCTTTATTGTAGAAAAGTTAAGTTTTCGAGAAATTTTGTTAGATTAGATGCTGAAATATACTATATGCTTAAAGACAGAAATTAATTATTTGATTCCATTAATCAGTTCAGGATATACTTGTCTATATTATTATTAGAAATGATATTATAGAGATGTTATAATTTTTTTATGGAGAGTGACATATGCTACTTTTTATTCTGATATCTAAATGGGTTCTTGCGGGCGATGTAAATAATTTTAATTTGCGGGCATATCTGCGATCGCAAAATCTGGTTGTATTATAAAAACTAGTGGTCGTCCGTTGGTCGAAATTCGACCATAATAAATTTTAATATCTTGATACAATTTATTTAGAAACACTTGTACATTCCACAATATATTTTATTATTTCTTAGTTTTATGGTTTAGCCAACCGGTTTCGCTATACAAGCATCATCAGACACCACCAAGCACCGACGATAAGAAGTATAGAAACTTTAATATCTTGTTGATAAGAACGCCATCTTCATTTCTCAAAACCAACTACTTTGTTTCCAAACTTTTTAGTGCGCCATTTGTGATCTTTTATCGTTATTATCAATATATTTGTTTGTGTGTGTCAAATACATGGTAGTGTGGGTAATGTTTTATTTATTGATTTAATGTACTTTAAAAGCATTATTATTGAAAAATATTAGCGTTCTGCACTTCTCCTACACATAAACTATAAATGTGCCAAATTTTATGCTCCTGCGTATGCGCAATTTTCGTCAAAAGGGGTCCAAAGTTTTGGGATCACGTATTAATACATAGACAAAAATGCAGATATGAAGTCTAACGTTTTTATGGTAATGTTTTAGGAAAAACGTATGTTCAACGCACTTCTCAGTTTATCAAACACCTCAAGCAGTGCAGCTGTCAAACTGCAAGCTTCCGAGAACATTATCGAAGCTAAAGCACAGTACCGGAACAAGCCGGACGATAAGTCTATAGAGGCGAGTCTGAACGTGGACGGACGGAAACAGTTCGACACCGTCATGGCCTTGACGAGGCACGACATCAAATATGGATACGTCTGGATCCCGCAAGCCCATTGGGTCGTCAATGATGAGAAGGTGGCTGAACTTTCTGGTGAGTAACCATTTTTTTTATGATATTGGAAGGCAAACAACAGACGGATTGCCTGATGGTACGAAAATCACGCCGCCTATAGACACCAAAGGTGGTAATGTTGGCTTGCCAACCTGAGGCCGGGATGTTAGGCCTCGAGCAAAAGTAAGATTATCGACTACTTTACTCTCCAAACCGGAACACGTCATGACGTTATGGCGGCAGGAATAGGTAAGGCGGTGGTACCAATCCGGGTGAGTCGCTGCGAAACTCTACCACCTAGTCAGATGTCACGGAGTTAGTGACGGTAATACTCGCCTTTTACGAGCTGCCTGGCAGGAAGGCAGATGGTCTTTTCTGAAAAGGAGCCTGGACCAACACGGGGCAAACATTGAATCGTACAGTAAAATAAATAGCGCTTATGACGCATAAAACAATATTCCTGCAGTCATGGCATGAGTGCCAACTATGGTCATTTTCTAGTTCAAAGCTTTAAGTAACTGGAAAACTTATACATGAAGCTTAACACTGCAGCCTCAGCTGGCAACGCACCTAAATAACCTTTGGTGTCTATAGGCGACGTGTATCTTATCGGAAAATACGTCTGTTTATTTGCCACTCTATAGGAAGACTTATTTAGTCTTCTACATTTAAAAATATTTTGTTGTATTTTGTTCAAGATAAACTCCGAAACTGCTGAACCGATTTCTATCTAATTTAACCTGTCTGTAATTTTGTTCCATCTAAAAGTTGATAGTTTTCTTATTTCTAACTCTAAATAAACTTTTAGTACGCGTGAGTAATAGTAAATGAGTAATTGCGCTCTTTGGGGAGGCCTATGTCCAAGCTCACATTATATTAAAAATTATTTATATGTATTATATAATTGCGCTCTGTGGGGGGGCCTATGTCCAGCGGTGGACGTCCTCTGGCTGATGATGATGATTATATGATTGTCTACAGGAAGCTTCAAAGTTAAAACTAAAGGTGGTGTCACACAATGCGATATAACGGCAGATTTCCAAACGAAACAACTAGCGAGTCGTATGCAAGGCTATTACAGTATAAACGGCCCCACTCATGGCTTGAAGCTGCAACTAGACTATCAATTTTATAGAAACCCAAAACAGACTATAAAAATGGAAGGCTTATACAGCGAAAGGGCAATGGGCTTCCGACATGATTTGTACGGCGAATTGGCTATGGAGTTCACAGCGTATTCTTCGTATAACTTCTACTCAGTTTTGAGAAATGTGGTAAGTTTTATATTAGATTTACTGGTTTTGGGACATTTTATTATTCCATTCTATCTGTATTTTGCTTGTGTTTGATTTTTTACTTGTTTTTATTTTGTAATGTCATTTAAAAATGTTCTAGAGTCTGTTTTTCTATATTTTGTCTTTGGTTTTTATAGTTGCTTTTTAAAACGTTATTTTTACTTTTTATCTGTAAAGGCGTTTTGGACAAGATTCGTAGGGCCAAAACTAAGTAAATATGTTTAAGTAGTAATTGTATTTTATTTGTGATTTAATAATTCTCTGAGTAGATAACAAACTACCTAACATCGTTATAACGTTTAATCGCAAAATATAATTAATATGTTAAATGTTTTTTTATCCTATTAATAAGTATGGATGTTTGTTACTCTTTCACGCTCGAATGGCTGAACGGATTTGTCTGAAATTTAGAACACAGATAGGTTCTGACCTGGATCAACACATAGGCTACTTTTGATCTTGAACATACATCGGGTTCCTGTGAAAACTCGGGCGAATCCGCAGGCAACAGCTAGGTTTTCAATAATTGTTTTGGTATTGAATTTGCAAAAGTCTACGTAACATTTGTTATTTACATGAAGCGAATTTGGTAATTTTATTAAAAAAACGTGTCTTTCACGTATACAAATGAATATTTTCATATTAAGAGATTCGTTGGTTTTGTGACTTAAATATTTTAAAAATTAAAACGAAATTTTCTTTATTTGCGGAGTATGACTTTATAATATGACTTTACCTATATTATGCTCATCCACTGGTGTTAACATAGATTTAATGTGATTGGAAAAATACTGTAATTTAATATGACACGTGGAACTGTCCTGGTTGTTAGAAGAACATTAAGTCTGATTTATAAAGAACTTACTAAAGTGTTCAGAAATGAGTTGAGGATCTTTACAAATAACGTTATTTATTTTAATTTACTTTATTTCTTCTTTATATGTTTAATTTTGAAACGCACTATTATATCCCATGAAGCTTGGCGTTTATTAGTTTATTAGTGGATTTTTCAATATATTCCATTGATGCCTGTTTTTGAGATGCTAATGCACATTTAGACAATATTTTTTTGTAATGAATATTAGTATTCTTATAACTGTGTAAGTAAGCCTATAAGTAAATACTTATTAAATTTTAGAGAATAAAAACTCGGACAAAAAGTTTTACCAAGTTATGATTTCTTTAAAATTTTATCCAATGTAGTCTTCGCCATTTCTAATACTAACAAACCATATATGCGAATTTAATAATACCTCGAATATTAGACATTTTGTTTACCAAGAGGTGCTTAAGGAAGTATACCGCTAGTACACACATATACATAGAAAAAGAAGGCAGGCATATAACAAATACGAGACACCATTCCGCACACTCACTATTCATAGAAGTTTGAAACACTATAAGATGCTAGTTTTTAGAAAAACTATTCTAGCACATTTTATCACCAATGTTCTATGGTCCTGTATTTTAAAATATCCGTTTTCAGAAAACCCAAACTCATCTGGATATTGGCCTAAATGTAAGCGCTACAAAGGAACTGAATCACGACCCTGCGTTCACGTTTGTGTTCAGTCGCATAGACAAACTCACCGGGATCAAACTTAACACGGAGATGGCTTTGAAGAGACCAAGACCTATGATGATGAAATTGGAATTCGAACAGGTTGGTTGCTATTTTAACTTATTTCAGAAGAGGAGGCGTATGTATATCTTTTCTTTTTTTATCTGAGATTTCAGCTAACAAGGAAACGGCTCTCCTGATGGTAAAAGATAACCGTGGGCTGTAGGCAAAATAGATGTTACAGGTGCGTCGCTGTCCTGTTGCCAGGTTGTTAAACCAATTGTACAAATCTACCGGCGAATCGAAAAAAGACACTGCTTGCTTGCCGTTGACGTGTTCCGGTTCGGAGGGTGAGCTAGCCGGTAAACTTACTTTTGCTCGAGGCCTAACATCCCGGCCTCAGGTTGGCAACGTACCATTACCACCTTTGTTGTCTATAGGCGGCCTGAATTTTTTACCATCAGGAAATCCTTCTGTTTGTTTGCCTTGCAATATCATAAAAAAATACAAGTTTTAAAAAGAAAATGGCTGTAAGTGTTACTTCTGGCTAATCGTGGGTGCCCTGCTTCTACCTCTGCCTATTTCTTCGAGGACGGGTGTAAAGATACTAACATTCTGATCCACAGACAGGTCCAAAGTATTCCGGCTTGGCGCTCATGAACTTCAATCCTCGGTCCCGCGCGATTCTCGTGTCTGGGTATTTGTTCGCACCGTCTGGGACACAACTATATGCGGATGCTGAATTCAACGTGACACTACCGGCTTTACATCCAGCTACTGTTCGTGTTAAGTTGCACGAGAAACGGGCTAATGAGTTCCAAGTAAGTGTGAAAAGGTTTCTAAGATATGACCCCACTGCCCGCTAGTGGAATCTATATATTAATACGTGATGCCCAAACTTTGGAACCCTTTTTACGAAACTTGCGCGTACGCAGGAGCATAAAATTTGGCACACTTATAGTTTATGTGTAGGAGAAGCGCAGAACGCTAATATTTTTCAAAAATAATGCTTATAAAGCACATTAAAGCAATAAACAAAACATTACCCACACTACCACACATTTGACACACACAAACAAATATATTGATGATAACGATAAAAGATCACAAATGGCGCACTGTAAAATTTGGAAACAAAGTAGTTGGTCTTGAGAAATGAAGATGGCGTTCTTATCAACAAGATATTAAAATTTATTATGGTCGAATTTCGACCAATGGGCGACCACCAGTAGTAGTTAAGATTGAAGAAAGAAAGTCAGAAAGTCAGACAAGATGGTTAACTTGCAATAACTCGCCTTGATTAATATTTAGCTTTTGATCCCACTCTCAGATTGGCAACCTTGACTTTCTTAATAGGCCTCAGGAGAGCGACGTACCGGTAACACCTATGGTGTCTATAGGCCACGGTTGTCTTTCATCATCAGAAAAGCCGTGTGCTTGCCTTTAAAGCTTTAGTTCTTACATGTGGCGTGTACTTCTTACTGTTAGGAAATCGGTCTTCATGGTATGTGTTATGAGAAGATATAAATTATATATTCTTTTTAGGATACGTAGTAGCGCAGACTCTTTTACCTTTCAAAATAAAATTATTAAAAAAAATCATAGGTTTTGAATTGACTTAAATCGTCAACTACTTAATAAGTATTATTTTGTACTAGCTGTCCCGGCGAACTTCGTTCCACCCGTTCAGTTTGTATGGAAAAAAATAAAGTATTGTTTTTCCCATTTTCCCTGCAATTTTCCCGGGTTTTCTCTACATAAAAACCTTCTTCTGAAAATAACTAACACAACAAAAAAAGAATTGACCCAATCGGTTCAGTCGCTCGGAAGTTATGCGCTTACCAACACATTTAGTAATCCATTTTTATATTATAAATATTGGTTGTCCATAAGAGATCGCAGTTTTGTTTATTATGCATTACTATAACACTAATTTAAACATCTGATGTATATTCTAGATTGGTGTTAAAGAAAGAATATATGTATATTTTATTGCTTTCTGTACTTTTGTTTTCGTTGTCCAAGGTTATTTTGGTATATTTTGTTTAAATGTATTATTACAAGTCGAATCGTACGAACTACACAGATATCGTAACTTTTTGACCTATTTCTTTCATTTTTAGACGTCGTTCAACTAAACTTAATTTTTAATATACAAATACTTTACTTACATGTACAAATGTTGTTTAAAAAATCATCCAGTTGAACCTCCCCTTTTTTGGATCGGTTAAAAAATGCAATGTTTTGTTAGATTCCTTAATACTGTGAGGTAAAGAATTGATAACCTCTTAAACATTTATTTAAGAAGCGCACATGTGTACGTCAAAACGCTTATAGGCGCGTGTGTTACAAGGACTAAAAAAGAAAGGAAGGAAGTTATAATAAAAGGAAGATGAATATGCATGTACATACTTGTGTGTTGTATAACACATAAACAATTATCGCCAAAAATGTTAAGTGTGCGTTGCTAACGTGGCGCTATTTGTGTAGCCTCTACATACCTTTTGTCGTGTTACAATGTTTAAAATGTTATGTCAGGTAAATGCTGTCGGGGTATGGTTTACGGGCGTGGACTTCAACATAGACGCCGTGTACCAGGACCAGTCCAAAACAAACTTGGCCTCGCACCGTCTGAAGTTGCTCATAAACAGTAGCCACTTCAAGGATATCGCTTTGGACGCCAGATTCACCCAAGACAATCAACAGATCACGTTTATTGCTGAGGTAAACTTTTGTTTCCCTTTTTCAAGTTCTGTAGTATCCATCACTGACACCTGGTGAAATGCCAATACAACTGATGTCTCTTGTATCATAGACTTTTAAATTTTTTTCGCAGATCAGTTTCATATTCTTAAAACTTCTTCTAAGTATCAAAAAAAATAATGTCTGAAAGCAAATAGGATTTTTGCCTTAATAAGCGCGTGTAAACAAACTAAGAACCAACCGGATGTACATTAGTTTTATAGTTATTATAAACTAACAGTTTCACGCAGCTTCGCCTGCGTAACTTGGGTTCTACTGCACCGATTTTGATGAAACAAAGTCTATCACTCAGGGATAATGCAGAATTCTAAAAGTGAAAGAATTTTTGAAATTGGTCCAGTAGTTTCGGAGCCTATTCATTTCACACAAACAAAAAATCAAACCTTTCCTCTTTATAATATTACTAATAGTATTAGTATAGACTAGCAGTTTCACGCAGCTTAGCCTGCGTGACTTGGCTTCTGCTGCACCTATTTTGATGAAACAAAGCCTTTGTCACTCAGGGATAGTGTAGCATTCTTAAAATGAAAAAATATTTGAAATCGGTCTAGTAGTTTCGGAGCCTAATTATTCCAAACAAACAAACACCAAATGAAACCTTTCCTCTTTTTAATATTAGTATAGATAATAATCAATTTGCAAATGATGTTGGTATTTAATCATCATTATTCTTCGGGAGTCGAAGCCTAAACTCACTGCTGGTAGTTAGCACTAAGGCTTAATTAAGTACGTATCTTCACGCCTGTGTCCCTGAAGAGATAGGCAGAAGTACACCCACGACTTACCGACGCATTAAGTCCTATAATGAGATAAGTGGCAAAACCATTCACGCTCATCAATCCCAAGCAACGTTGTTTGTGTCAGAAAATTGAAAGTTCACATTTTCTTTAAGAGCCCGACCCAAGGATTGAACCGGGGACCTCATAAAGTCAAGTCCACAGTTTTGTTAATTCTATACTAACAGGGCGTTTACTATAAATACAACTAAAATTTACGATGGATGATGTTATAGCTGTAAACTCACGCCAAAGCTTCTTTCTATTATAAATATATATTATTTATAATATACATTCGTAACAGTGAGATCCGAGAAAGAGTGGGATTGAAAGAAAGTGTTGGTGTTAAAATGCGAAAGGGCATGCTCCGCTGTTTCGGTCATGTGGAAAGAATGACAGATGAAAGATTGACAAAGCAGATATACAATGCGAATGTGGATGGATGTAGGTACCCGGGGAGACCAAGGCTGACATTTCACGATCAGATCAATCGGATATTATCCGAGGGTGGTGTCAACAGTCTCCGAAACCGGCGTGTTTGTATGAAAAGGGTTATGAATGTGAAGGAAGCAAGACAGGTTTGTCAGGATCGTGAGCTCTGGCACTCGATACTCTCTGCATACCCCGTAAGGGACTTGGCGTGAAGATATGTATGTGTGTGTGTGTGTGTATAATATACACAATAACATAATATTTGTATTTACTTACTTGTCTTCACACCAAGTCTCTTACATACATGGTAGGCAGAGAGTATCGAGTGCCAAATGTCACAATGCTTGCTGACCTGTTAGCTTCTTCCATGTTCACACTATGAATAAAATGACCATAAAAACAAAATAATTTCAAAAAAACAATGAAAAATAACATAAAAAAACTCCGATACTAACATGATTTTAAATAATGATTTAAGCAATTTCTAGTGTTAAGTATACACGTAACTGTTGAGTTATTATTGTTACATATTTATTGTTATTATTACATAACTCAATAGTTACGTGTGTAACTGTTGAGTTATGTCAATTACATTAGTATATTATGAGTCAAACACAACCCGGTGAGTGTATGCAATACATATGATAGATGATAATTTTTTATTTCTATTCATATCAACTTCCTGCGTCGAGACTGTGCTACTGATATGTCAAATATGGTAAAACAGTTAAAGAGCACAAGACTAGAATGATTAATGTCCGTTTTAGTAATTTTTGAGATAAACCAAAATGAAAATGTTATAACTAAGAACTTGATAGTTATGTTGTTTTTGTACATAAGTATAACTAAACTTGTCAGTGACATTTATAAGGATCAAACATTACATAGAAATATTTTAATTACTTTTTTATTAATATTGTAAAAATATAAAACTCTACTATACCTATTTAATTTGATAAAATGATAAATGTTCATGGACATTCATCATTTTAGTTGTGTATCTACCATTTAATCATTACTAATCATCTCTTACATTTCTTGAATAAGGCAATGAATCAAAGAAAGACCTAGCTTCTTCTGAACAACCTCTCAGCTATATAGCATTGTTTGTCTGTGACTATCAGTATTTTATCAGTGCTTAATATTTTTTATTCCTCAAATAACTCGTGACTCTGATCGTTTATGCCAGTCTTTCCCAAAGTGGGCGATAACGCCCCCTTGTGGGCGCTGGACGCCTCGAGGGAGGCGGCATGAGGTCATGAGGCGATGGATGACTTGAAACTCAAACTGCTTCATATTTGAAAATTCACTAAAATTAAAATCTTCAGACTTCACAACATACATATTCATATACTATTGTAGAAATATAACTTAGACGATAATGATATCCATATTTTTAAAGAAAGAAACACTTGTACTGTTTTACTTATCACTTATAATTTATTACTTTGTAATTAGTAGCCTACCGGTTTCGCATATACAGCATCATCAGGGCTAAAACTTAACGGTTTAAAAGAAAGAATCACTTCTACTGTTTTACTTATCACTTATAATTTATTACTTTGTAATTAGTAGCCTACCGGTTTCACTTATACAGCATCATCAGGGCTAAAACTTAACTTTTAACGGTTTAAGTTTTCTAAAAAAAACTCTTTCTAAAAAAAGAACTAAGAAAAGTTTCGTTTAGAGTAAAGTTTTAATTAAATTCCAATTGTTGAGATTTTTAAGATAAAAAGCAGGGGGCGCTACAAGCTTACTGACTTTTAAAGTGGGCGTTAGACGAAAAGAGTTTGGTAACCTCTGGTTTATGCAATTGGTTATTTAACAAGGAGATGGTGCTTGCGGAGTACTGTCACAAACTATATTCATCGTTCTAGCCTTGTGCCCTTCAATTGTTTTTTTTTTTATCTTATACCTTTAAATGAGCAAACTCTTGTATATATATAATTAAAATCTCAGAATCGGCTCCAACGGTTTTCATGAAATTTGGTATGTAGGGGGTTTCGGGGGCGATAAAGCGATCTAGCTAGGGATCATTTTTAGAAAATGTCATTTTATTCGTGTTCAAACTGAAAATTTTATTCGTGTTTAAACTGAAAAATATGACTGTTCCTGACATCTATTGGCGAATAATAATACTATTTTTTGTAAGCAATAAAGTTGTTTCCGCAGATGGTGTTGTTAAGTGACACGAAGTCAATGAGTGTTTGCTAAGAAATTTTATATTATTGGTCGTACTTAAATATAATTTCCAAAAAACACAATTTATGAAAAAAATACCATCCAGGTACTTCGACTTAAACAGAGCAATAGGAGAGTTAAGATTTCAATTATTATGTACGCATATGTCTGTCTGGATGTTTGGTTCTTTCTGTACTAATGCTAATTTAAAGTATGAAACAATGAAACAAAATATGATTTAACAAGCGTGTTATCGTCAGATCGTAGTTTTGTTTTGAGTATACAAAAATACTCAAAAGGCGGATTTTGTGTAACTTTAAATATTATGTTTTTTTTTTATTTGAATATACAGCGAACAATCACATGGTTCTCCTAATTTTTTAAGAAATCGTAGCATGTGGACACCATAACAGTTATGGTGTAAGTGCCAGCTAATGTCTAAATCTACGGACTACCCAACCCTCGTCGCTTTGTTATATACATAGGGTATATAACAAGATATAGAACTTGGTATAGAACTTGCTGTACAGCACTTTGCCACTAATAGTCTTGTTGGCAACGACTTATTTAGCCTATGTTCGCTTCTTACGAAGTCTCAGGTAGGGAGATGGTCACACGGCACCCAGACCAGTAAGGAACTAAATATTTTTAATGTTCTAATGAGCACTTTTTATGTATATATGATAGCAAACAAACACAAGGATCTCCAGATGGTAGGAGATAACCGTGACCTTAGACACCATAGAGGTTGTAAGACTTTTCCCGTTTTAGTCCGGCCTAACCTATTTTTTTCGCCATAGTAACTCTGTCATATTCCGGTTTGGAGGTTAGTGTAACCGGTAGATTTACACAAGTGGCCTTACTTCCGGACCACAGGACAGTAATGCACCTGTAACATCTGTGGTGTATGATCACGGTTGTTTCTTACCACCAGGAGAGCCGTGTGCTTTTTCGCTTTTTTCATCGAAAAGGTACGAGGGCCAAACTGAAAGTTTTTAGAACTGGCAACTTAAAAGCATTATATTAAAAAAATAAGTTTAAATTTTGAAAATAGAACTCTTTACTAATAATATTGAGTATACATTTCATTCATTTGTCATTTGTTTTACGATTTGGCGGCAAATTGAAAATTGTCTGTGCACGTCAGAATGAATTTAAGCCGAGAAAATTTTCGTGCAATGCGATTTTTTATGACTTTCGATGTCATATAAGTCAACAAGAAAGTTATGATAGAGTTCGATTGGCTTTTCACGATGAAGCCCCATCTCGTGCCACAGTTTACAACTGGTTTA
>NJDC01003466.1:146360-157704 GCA_002245475.1 Calephelis virginiensis
TGCAATACATATGATAGATGATAATTTTTTATTTCTATTCATATCAACTTCCTGCGTCGAGACTGTGCTACTGATATGTCAAATATGGTAAAACAGTTAAAGAGCACAAGGCTAGAATGATTAATGTCCGTTTTAGTAATTTTTGAGATAAATCAAAATGAAAATGTTATAACTAAGAACTTGATAGTTATGTTGTTTTTGTACATAAGTATAACTAAACTTGTCAGTGACATTTATATGGATTAAATATTACATAGAAATATTTTAATTACTTTTTTATTAATATTGTAAAAATATAAAACTCTACTATACCTATTTCATTTGATAAAATGATAAATGTTCATGGACATTCATCATTTTAGTTGTGTATCTGCCATTTAATCATTACTAATCTCTTACATTTCTTGAATAAGGCAATGAATCAAAGAAAGACCTAGCTTCTTCTGAACAACCTCTCAGCTATATAGCATTGTTTGTCTGTGACTATCAGTATTTTATTAGTGCTTAATATTTTTTATTCCTCAAATAACTCGTGACTCTGATCGTTTATGCAATTGGTTATTTAACAAGGAGATGGTGCTTGCGAAGTACTGTCACAAACTATATTCATCGTTCTAGCCTTGTGCCCTTCAATTGTTTTTTTTTTATCTTATACCTTTAAATGAGCAATTCTTGTATATATATAAATATATAATTAGAATCTCAGAATCGGCTCCAACGATTTTCATGAAATTTGATATGTAGGGGGTTTCGGGGGCGATAAAGCGATCTAGCTAGGGATCATTTTTAGAAAATGTCATTTTATTCGTGTTCAAACTGAAAATTTTATTCGTGTTTAAACTGAAAAATATGACTGTTCCTGACATCTATTGGCGAATAAAAATACTTTTTTTGTAAGCAATAAAGTTGTTTCCGCAGATGGTGTTGTTAAGTGACACGAAGTCAATGAGTGTTTGCTAAGAAATTTTATATTATTGGTCGTACTTAAATATAATTTCCAAATAACTCAATTTATGAAAAAAACCATCCAGGTACTTCGACATAAACAGAGCAATAGGAGAGTTAAGATTTCAATTATTATGTACGCATATGTCTGTCTGGATATTTGTTGGTTCTTTCTGTACTAATGCTAATTTAAAGTATGAAACAATGAAACAAAATATGATTTAACAAGCGTGTTATCGTCAGATCGTAGTTTTGTTTTCAGTATACAAAAATACTGAAAAGGCGGATTTTGTGTAACTTTAAATAATATGTTTTTTTTTATTTGAATATACAGCGAACAATCACATGGTTCTCCTAATGTTTTAAGAAATCGTAGCATATGGACACCATAACAGTTATGGTGTAAGTGCCAGCTAATGTCTAAATCTACGGACTACCCAACCCTCGTCGCTTTGTTATATACATAGGGTATATAACAAGACATAGAACTTGGTATAGAACTTGCTGTACAGCACTTTGCCACTAATAGTCTTGTTGGCAACGACTTATTTAGCCTATGTTCGCTTCTTACAAAGTCTCAGGTAGGGAGATGGTCACACGGCACCCAGACCAGTAAGGAACTAAATATTTTTAAGGTTCTAATGAGCACTTTTTATGTATATATGATACCAAACAAACACACTGATCTCCAGATGGTAGGAGATAACCGTGACCTTAGACACCATAGAGGTTGTAGGACTTTTCCCGTTTTAGTCCGGCCTAACCTATTTTTTTCGCCATAGTAACTCTGTCATACTCTGTCATAAGTCATATATGACTATGTCATATACACTAACCACCATAGTAACTCTGTCATATTGGAGGTTAGTGTAACCGGTAGATTTATACAAGTGGCCTTACTTCCGGACCACAGGACAGTAATGAACCTGTAACATCTGTCGTGTATGGTCACGGTTGTTTCTTACCACCAGGAGAGCCTTGTGCTTTTTCGCTTTTTTCATCGAAAAGGTTATATTAGGCCAATTATTGTTCAAGTCTATCGTCTACCCTCCCCTGGACCAGAACATTACACAGTTATTATGACGGCAGGAATAGGTAAGATGGTTTATCCTTAACCGGACGAGAATGGAAATTATAAATAGACATATGCATTTACGTATTATTTCACCCAATTTTCACAAACTTTCCCTCAAAACGTCATCCATCGTTTAAGATATGAATTTATTATATATTTTTTTAATTTAAGAATTTATTATAATAGTTTGTTATCTTTTAATACATACATACATATCTTCACGCCAAGTCCCTTACGGGGTAAGCAGAGAGTATCGAGTGCCAGACCCCACGATCTTGACAAACCTGTCTAGCTTCCTTCACATTCATTACCCTTTTCATTCAAACACGCCGGTTTCGGAGACTGTTGACACCACCCTCTTATAATATCCGAGTAATCTGTTCGTGGAATGTCAACCTTGGTCTCCCCGGGTGCCTACGTCCATCCATCGTTTAATAAAGATTTATATATGTGGGTATTTCAGGGTGAATACAATACAGACACATATAAAACATTGGTCCGCTACTTGTTACTGTCCGAGCAAAATTTTACCACGTATGCAGAAATCGACGTCAGCGGTCGGACGTATAGCTTCAACTTAAACGCCGACTTGAATAACAATACTAACGTCGATATGGACATACATTTTGATCAGTAAGTATATGGTGAAATGAAACGAAAATAAATGAAATTTATTTATTTGCGGAATGTTTTTGTTTTGTTTTTTGTTTTATGCTATAGGAAGGCAAACAAGCAGACGGATTTCCTGATGGTAAGTAATTCACGCCGACACCAATGGTGGTAATGATGCGTTGCCAAACTCTACCACCTAGTCGGATGTCACGGTGTTAGTGGTAAGCCTATGCTCGCCTTTTACGAGCTGCCTGGCAAGGAAGGCAGATGGTCTATTCTACAAAGGAGCCCAGACCAACACGGGGGGAAAAAAAGTTATTACAAATATGTTTAACCATACCAACATATTCTACCACATTGTGGTGTGTGTGGTTTGGTAGTTCCACCAATATTTAAAGTTCATATTTATATATATTTTGCTATTTAAATCACAACACTTAGATATATTTTTATAAGCTTCATAATTTATTTCAAATTATTTTAAAGATAATTTAATTTTAATTCTATCTACCGAACTACCACGGTTTCCAATTCTACCCAGTCGGGAGAAGAAATGGCGATTTTTTTTATACTATAATATATGTAATAACATACATGACGTTGGTCCAGTACTAACTTGTGTCTGGATAAAACTATTTGTTTGCTATTTTAATTGATTTTGTAACCAATGTCCTATCAATCAACTTCAATCAAATCAATAAATTTTGATAAACATCACAAAATTAAAAAAAAAATCTAGTCTTTACTACAGCTCTATAGCTGATATATATGATACCGTTAACACATTAACAGATTACGCGACGTCCACATATCCTACCAACGGACTGTAAACGAGAAACAGAAGAGACTAAGCGCGTCCTTCAACTGGGACGCGAATCGAGATCCTTCACAGAAAGTGAGCATAGATGCTAAACTCGAGCGTAAGGGCGACTGGAATCACGCCGGTGACGTCACACTCTACTACCCCGGCCGAGTCGTCAATGGGGAGTTCGAGTTCCTGTTGAAAGGTATATTACAATGTTTTTATTATAGGGAAGTTTAAAGAAATAAAAATAGTCACAGTGTGATAAGTCGTTGGAAAACGATTTCTCTAAAAGTTGATAGTTAGAAAAATCGTCGTTTGATTTTATCTAGTGCAGTTCGGTTGCTATATTGACAAATTCTGATCGCTATACTTTGCAATAATTCTTAAATTTAATGTGCAGATTAGTATTGTGAACACTTTATTTTGAAGTACCCCAACTATTTCTGTGGCTAGTTAAAGCCAAAGAAGTAAAAAACCTGCTACGAGGGCGCAACATTAACTATGATTAAAGCAGCAATAGATATAGTCATGCAGATGTGGTTTGCTTAGTTTACAAGTATATTAAAATATACTTTATTAAAGTAAGACTGTAGTAAAAATTAATTTGTTTCTTTTGAAACAGTCGAAGGGTAAAAAAACACTTAAATTAAACAGCACTCTTTGTTCCCTCGCGCAGTGGAAGCTTTATACGAAGGGATAAAGTGGTAGGATATGGGACTTATATAATTAATATAGGGTTACTTCCCAGCTGTGGTCGTCTGCTCCGTAGGTATTTTACCATACTTATGATGCCGACGTGGTACAGCAACAGTACACGTTGAGTTCCGAATTTATTACAGAATTGTCCGAATCACCGTAATGTTTGCCCGAAGCAAGTTAGTTATATAATTATATACCGTATAAACTAAATTACACCGATGTGATTACTGATTAAATTAGATTAAATTTACAGGACGTGCACCTATACACCATTTTCAATTAATGGTAATCGTGAGTCTCTAGAGAATGACAGATTAGACACGACAACTGACAGATTGCCAGGTTGAGAGTTCCGTTTCGCGGGTTTTGGCTGGCAATACTAAATACAAATAGTTGCAAATTAGCCACTTCGCATTGTACGTACTATAACTATCAGTCATGTTGAGATTTGACAACAAGGTATGTGATGGTATTAAGAAGGATAGAGGCCGTTATATCCAGTGTAATCCAGACTTTGTTTCCATCATATACTTCGTCATATTGTTAATTTTTCTTAACGGGTCTTTAACTTTTTTTGGCAGTTTTACGCACAATTAACTTAAAAACCCTTGGACAGACAGTAACCATACTTGAAGTGATTGGCGTCTTTATAATTGTGGCCACTTGAAAAAAATGTTCCAATTGTTTTATGTAAAATGGCGGAGTTTTGTATTTAATTAGTCAAGCTCTATTTTGAATATAATAGAATACTATTTCATTTCACATAAACCATACAAAAAGGTACTTGTGATGCGTCTATGTAATTCTATAATTTGTCACCGGCTCTGAAAGTAGCCTCTCACTGAGGAGATCCGACGAAAAAGGAAATGTGGTCATCATATTTTTTAATATAAACAAGACGAAACGTTACTATGATTTTGCATAAAAGTCGTCAGTGGATTTTTCATAAAGTGTCAAATAGATAATTTAGTTAAAAAACTAATTTTCACAAGCACTTTCATATAACTTGTAAAGGAGCGAGATGAAATAACGTTTACCTACCAATTTTTGCGTTTGCCAGAGTTTATTTCATACTTAACTTTGGTGAACATAATGGTGGTATTGATTCATCGATATAAAAGCCCAAAGACTTAATACAGCGTTTCATAAACTACACTTTATTAAGACTTAAGTTCCCCTCCTCCCAGACTGGTACTGCGAGTGGCAGGTGCGCGTGGGGTGGGAGGGCGCGCCGGCGGCGGCGTGGCACGTGTTGGCCTACTCGCGGGCGCTCGCACACACCGAGTACGCGCTGCTCTCGCACCTCACTACGCCCTTCCCCGCATGGAAGGACACCAGCTTCAATATCATGTTAGTATACCATTCTATCAGTTCCATGCAAGTGACTAGTGCGAGACGACTATGAGCTGAAAAGACAATTTAAGCTAGATGTCGTAAAAAATGATGCAATGGTCTCACCATTAGAAAGGGATAATGACGAAAGAACATGGTAAGTTAGAAATATACAACGGGAAGGTTAACGTTTAGGGTTATAAAAGTTCAGTATCAGTTTCTACACGCCCATATCCCCATAAAGGTCAGAGTCAGAGGGACACCCATAGCACCCACGACTAGCCGAAAACACCAAGTCCCACAAAGTGGTAGTTGGCAAGCCTATCGCCAACCTCAGCACATATCCAATCCCGAGCAATGTTTTTTTTTCATTAGAAAATTTAAAAAAAAAACAAATTTTGCTTTTTGTTGCCCGACCCAGGAATCGAACCCGGGACCTTATGCAGTCAAGTCCAACACCTGGACCGCAAGACCACAGATTATCATGATTTAGCTGTTCCTTGCCTTGTTAGTGCAAGACAATTTGAGTCACTACAAACTTATGACAAACTGCGCAACTGCCGTGCTATACGTTGGGAATATGGTACAGCTACTGCTAGTGATGGATTTCGTTCGCATTAAGTTTTAATTAAATTCTTACGATTACCAATCCGACCATAAGGAGGAAAAAGTGTTAAAAGTAATATATTATAATATAGGTACTACCTGAATTGTACGCCCTCCGTTGTATTTTTGCTAACTATACTATAAGATATCGTTATAATACTGATATGGTTGTGATCAAGGTGGCGATACCAAGACAACTTACAAAAGCTGAACGGAAGTATGAAATGGCAAGAAGATTTCCTCGACTTCAACCTTTTAGCGGACTACCTGCTGACAACCAGCAAATTCTATGGGGAAATTAATGCATCAGTAAATTCCACCATACCCGCCTTGCCCCGAGCAGCGGCCATCGCCAAACACACCGTAGTTTGGAAGAAAAGCGCTGACACTTTACTTAGTTTCCAAGTTAGTGCTTGTAGTTTATTTTATTAGAAGTTAACTCTTCTATAACATTATTTGCTGTTAACTAATGCTGTCCAAAAATAGGGCTTATTATGGTTATTAATATGCTTTCCAAATGTTCTTTTTGTATCCTCTGTAGTCTAAGATTTTGTATGTGGAGTTAGGTTAGTAAAACTGATGGCTTAAAATATAAAATAATTTAAAAATCTATTAATACTTTAACTCAAAATTTCAAATTAAAAACTCGCAACTTTTTCTTCATTCGGCAATAAAGTCACATGCATCCCATATTGAGGGAACTATATACTAACTATAGGGAATTCGGTTTACAGCAACATTTACTTTGCGATATCGCTCTCATGGCCTAAATAATAACAAACAAAAAATATTTTCAAAATTAATATTGCAAAAATAAGTAAATATTTTAGAAATGAAAACTTCTTTAGCGGCGTTGCGCACTTTTTTGGAATGGGTAAAAACTTCTAAACTCGCGTCTGGACACGTGACTTGAAATTTCGTAAGACGAAAATTCGTAAGACAGCGCAGGGCGCTTTCGCGAATGTTCGTGTTGTCATGTTTGTATACGATAGCGCAATAAATGAATATTGTGTTCTTCCACATAAATGATAGTACTTTCATACTGATAGTTACAGCAATTCATGCAAAATTATTCCCTAACCATTCCAAAATATCAAAAATGCACAATGGTGATATTCAAGTTTTCACTTCTGCCGGCACTCTCGGAGTGCAACCCTTTTTTTGTGGCATTGTCGCTTACTTGGTGTTTTATGAATAATATTGACCCAGATATTTTAAGGAGTGTTAATAAACAATTGAGAACTGTCGTTTTGACAACTGTTTTGTGTTAATATCCTCAAGCAACAGAATTTTCTCTGCCCTAAGAAAAGAAAAAATATTCTGTGTCGTTCTCATTAAAAAAAAACAGTATTTTTTTACAGTACAATGAAGAAGGACTACTAATGATAAATTCATCGTGGGCTATTGATAAAGGACTTAAGGAGAACAACATTACTGGACGAATCACTCTTCTGACACCATTCCAAGTATATTATTTTTTATAAGTCATAATTTATTTATTGTTCAAATATAGGTACATAACACAAATTCGATTTGAGCTCTATATTCTGTCTATAAGGCGTAAAATTGTGAAATTAATACAAAAAACAAATAAACTAATTTACAGTCAATATAAATAGTAAATATATTTAATACAATTAAAATTAATAAATTAGAATGTAAGTATCTATTTTTCTTATTTTTATTCACAGATCTTACAGTTTTTTAAAATGACGTTAAATGTTATATTCTAAATTGTATTAATAAATACTCACAATTTATACTATTAATCTAAAATAAAATGTCAAAAAAAATAATTTTAAGTTGACAAGTAAATTAAGAATTATATAATTCAATCTAAAAATAAATAAAGTGATTATTACATTATTATTTATTTTTTGCTATTTGTTTTGCCCGTTTGTAGTATTTGGGATCAGTGTAGGTCTTTAAAACGTAAATATTTATTGTGTGTGCTATTTATACACAGTGTGGATTTATTTCTTACTTAGCCGTTCGCCATGTTGTTGTTATAAAATAAAATTACACGATTTGTTAGAGTTTTGACCTAAACTTTTAGCAAGTAGATTTCCTGACATTAGGGAGTAAATGTTTCTTTTAGTCACCAAAGATGTGTTGCAGATCTGCATTGCTTATTAAAGTAAATAAAAGTTCATGTATGTCAGATAGTGGTAGTCCAAGCCGGAACTCGATACTGTCAAGCACTAATGTTGCGAAACAGTTAGGTAAGACTCGGATGCACATCCTAGCTAGCCGTCAGATATTTTTTGTTATTCGTACGCCCGTATCTCCGAACAGGTTGGCAGGGGTGCACCCACAACTAGCCGAAACCACTAAGTCCCACCATCTGACAGAAGGCAAACCTATCGCCAAACAGGTACATATCCAATCCCGGACAACGGTTCCTGTGGAACGTTGTATTTATAAGTGAAGCTAATATGGATTTTATCATTAATTTAAAGGGATATACTAAAGGATTTTTGAAAACGGAGTTCGTGCTGGGTCACAAACGTGACATCAAGGGCTTTACGTACTTGGATTTGGAAGAAAAAGTTATCAAGATTGTTGTTATTGGTAAGTAGCTTTACTTATCGTCTCAATTATATACAATTTGTATGTGGTACATGGTTACTACTATAATATTACTAATGAATAAGATCCAATAAATACCACAAGTTATTTCGCTTAATGAAATAGACAGTACTTCATTTTTAAGATTCTGAAACTATATTTTCTTTAGCTCTGTATATTTAGTGGATTTGCGGAACGTCGTCTGTTATAGTGCCACCAAGTTATATGTTCAATAAACATAAAGTTGGTGACACCATAGCGAGTGCAATACCTCTTACTACTCTACTTACCACTTGCATACCAAAAGACAGAGGTCTTACACACACACACGCACACGCACGCGCGCACGCACATACCACGCGTACACACAAATGCGATACACGCAGGCGCGCGCCTTTCTTGCAATGAAGGTATGTAATATGGTTAGTTATAGTTATAATCTGAAAAAATATGTATGGATTTTGGTACATTTTTTAAAAAAAATGTTATTTTCCTCAGGTCACATGCGACGCATCACGAACTGCATGTTGGCGGTAAACATCAGTAGTCCTGTGCCGAGCGTCTCTCTGACCACGGCGCGGTTTGGGTTTGTGGAGGCCGACCGACATCTGGTCGCCATGGTGGTCACACCTAACACTACCACTGGTATGCAAACATTCACCAACCTAAAGTACGAGTACTACGTCGTGTATAAAAACTTGTTTAAAGTTAAAAAACGAGATACAATAATAATAAAGTACAACTATAAAAAAAAATTGTGTCATCAAGTGCATGGTCATTTTGTGAACTACAAAATGTGCGTCTTTAGGTCTATTCAGTATTAAATTTTAGCGCTTTTGCAATCGTTATATCGAAATATACATTAAGTTCACATAAGCTAGTAACACACGATTCTATAATAAACGCAAATTTGTAAAAATTCTAGTTATGCCAGCGACTTGATCCGCCTAAAATGTTGTATCTTCAGGCCCTTATCCCCGAACAGGGTTGGCACAGGCACAACCAGGGCACATACGATTAGCCAAAGATACTCAGTCTCACAATGTGACAGGTGGCAAGCCAACCAACAGGGCACATAACCAATCCCGGGCAACATTATTTTTATTACAAAATAGGAAATACGCAATTTCTATTTTTTTTTTGTTGCTTGACCCGGGGATCGAAACCGGGACCTCCAAAAGTCAAATCCGAAACGAAGCCCGAGTCACTCCTTAATACATCAGCTACCTACCAGTGAAAGTCCCTTCATCACTGATCCAGCCGTTTCAGAGATTAACCGAAACAAATAGACAAAAATGTTGTATGTGCCTTATACTCATTAATATGAATGTAGTAAAGCGGTTATATTAATATTATTGATAATCCAACCTTATTTATTTGTATAGAATAAATAATAGTTAATTTCTTTGTATAAATGTTTTGCTATAAGTTTTTTTTATGATAATGGAAGGATGAAATTCACTAGAGACACCAAAGGTAATGTTGCGTTGCCGACCTGAGGGTGGGATGTTAGGCTTCGAGCAAAAGTAAGTTTACCGGATACCTTACCCTCCGAACCGGAACACGTCAACGGCAAGCATTGGACGTTATGTGTACTATAAAGAATTACTACTAAATATTTTGTTTCACAATTTTGTCGGTTGAGACTCTTTTGTCGTGAAGAAGTTCTCACCTCTACGATTTGAAGACACGAAATCTTCATGCTGTGTTCGATTTCACTGTAGTATAGTACATACTTAAGTACGTTTGATTTTGTTTTCTTTTGTTTTTCGAGATCAACGTACAGGATACTTTTTTTATCTATATATAGACCATAGACCATATCATATATCATAGACCGACTTCGATTTGAATAAGTAAATCATCTGCGTACACATTTTTTTATGTGAGAAGTTAATGAACAAGCATACGACTCTTCAGATGGTGACATAACCTTGGTCTATAAATACATGCATACATACTTATCTTCACGCCAAGTCCCTTACGGAGTAGGCAGAGAGTATCGAGTGCCAGACCTCACGATCCTGACAAACCTGTCTGGCTTCCTTCACATTCATTACCCTTTTCATACAAACGCGCCGGTTTCGGAGACTCTTGACACCACCCTTGATAATATCCGATTGATCTGATCGTAAAATGTCAACCTTGGTCTCCCCGGGTACCTACATCCATCCACATTCGCATTGTATATCCGCTTTGTCAATCTTTCATCTGTCATTGTTTCAACATTACCGAACCAGCGGAGCATAGACACCTATAGACAACATAGATTTAATAGGGTCATCGCTTTCCTATGACCGGAATGTGGCCTATTGTGCAAATCTACCGGCTGCCCTACCCTCCGGGCAGGAATATAACACAGTCAATAAGGCGGCAGGAAGAGGAATGGCAAAGGGTCTCTACCAGGCCAAGTTGCAGTTTACCACTCTATCACCAGTGGTCTTGTTAGTGATGACCTATATTTAACCAGTGTTCGCCTCTTACAAGCTGTCTGGCAGAGAGGTATATTCTATTAGCGGACCTGGACTCTAACACCACTGGAAATTGAGTACTTGCATCGATTTCCTTGAGATTCCATCATCAGATACAGATTTAATGGCAAAGGGAAGAACTTCTTTTACCTTCTTTCAAATGTAATAAAATGGTATCGGTTCATAAATGACGGAGAAATTGTTTAATTAATATACATGAAACTAATATGG
>NJDC01003466.1:160778-176551 GCA_002245475.1 Calephelis virginiensis
TTTTTGGTCTATGATTTTGTTATTACATACGATAATTTTAATGTGCTATTTTTTAGTTTCTTGCGATTTCGAGAAATTAATAAATGTAACAACTTAAAAAATCTTACTATTGTATGCAGGAGTACACCGTAATGAGGAACACTTTGAATCTGGTCACACCGTTCCAAGCGGTGAAGCAGCTGAAGTCGGTGTACACTGTGGACATCACCATTGGGGAGATGTTCAACGTCACATGTGTCGCGCTTCTGTATAATGGCACGTATTGGCATGAGGTAAGTGAGATGTTTTCTGCAATTATTTTTTGTTTTTTTTTTCATTTTTGGTTTTTCTTATTTAATTTTAATTGCTGTAATTGGTATTTCATACGTAATTTAAATATTTTAACGAGATAAGTTTACTTTTTAAATTGTTTACTGAACTTCGTTCTACTTGTCTGGATGGTTTCGAATGAATGAATAGACTCACGTAGTTGATTCCTTGCCCCCGCATGGAGGCAGGTAAAAGGTGCCAAGGTTGTTGTCCCTTTTCTGGCTAGTGTCGTTCGCTGGCTATGGCTACAGTCAAGTCAAAGGGTGGGCATTGTTCTTCCCGTGGTCATGTCCGGTGTGTTTGTTGGCTCATCCTGCACCGCCCCCGATCTTCACGCCACGTGGGGGAGCCCCGCAACAGCGATCAGCGAACATGGGTGACGACTTGGCGGAGGCTTTGTTGGGGGGGATGGGTAGTTTCCACGTTAGGGGCGTGGGAGATCGCGCGGGTATGGCTTCGCGTAGGGGGGACTCGCATGCGTGCATGTCATGGGGCGATGTCTGCGATATGTGAGTGTGCCGATTGGTACACATGGTCTTCTTGAGATGCGTGATGAAGGTCTCGATGCTCTCCATACGCAAGTCCCTCTGGATTACACTGTTTCTGTCGAAACGTGGTGCATCGACTATTTTTCTTATGAAAGCGTTCTTAGACCTTTGCATCCTCTTCTTGTGGGTTGCAAAGATTAAGTTATACCACGCTGGAGAGGAGTACGTCAGTTTGGTCTGACGTACGTCTTGTACAAGAGGGAGCATCGAACGCAGGGCAGACATCGCCGCTCGCGTTTTCCCGATCGTGGTTGCTTAAAGACAATCCGGTGTCGATAGTGACCCTGAGGTATTTAACCCTTCGGGACCACATTATCTCTTCACCGCCGAGTTTGATTCGCCTAGGTGTTGAAGCCTACGTCTTATTCACATTTACCGTCACCTGCTACTTCCCAAGCCAGTCAGGAAGTGATCCAGACTGGCCTAAGCCTTGCTGGCCGCGTGTCTCGATGACACAGGCACGGAGAGGTGAGCCGCGTCGTCGGCATACAGTGCTAACGCGCAGTCCACCCCCACGGGTATGTCATCCGTATATTGCGAATAAAGCGCAGGGGATAAGCAGCTACTTTGAGGAACTATGGGTCTTCCACCGCCAATCGAAATCAGCGGTCTTTGAGGAAGGGGGCTAACACCTTAAGGATTCTAAGAGGAGTGTGATTTTTAGCCATCTTGTACAGGAGCCCCTCGTGCCAAACACGGTCGAATGCCTTCTCCGTATCCAGGAGGACCGCAATGGATTGCTCGCGCTTGTTGAGCGCCGCAGTCAAAATGTGTAATACCCTGGACAGTTGAAGGGTGGTACTGTGTTTAGCTCTAAAACGGAATTACTCCAGGCGGGGCCGGAGGTGTCGGTGAAGATGTTGCAACAGGTGTTTCTCGAATACTTTGGATATCGCCGGCAGCAGGTTCATAGGTAGCTGGCGGGGTCTAAGACATTTTTTCTTTGTTTGGACAGCATGATAACGCGGCCCGTTTTCTATCCCGCTGGGAATTCTCCGGTGCTCATGATACCATTGAACAAGCGCGTCAGTGTCGCTACCGTACGGTACGGCAAGTGACGCAGGACCTTGTTCGTAGTGGCATCCGCACCAGAAGCTTTGTTTGGCTTGGCTCTCATGGTCTCTAAGGCTATGGAGTCCTCACCACGCGTCAGCGGCTGTGCCAGGTGGTCGGCAAACATCATTTCACTGTTGCAACATGATCACCATCGACAGCCGGATTGGGTTGAAATTAGCGTTCTAACGACGACTGGTCGTCGTCAGCCTTCTTGATTCGCTTACAGCAGCTATCGATAGCTAGGTTAAGCAAATCGTGTTTAATGTCGATAGTCAGTCTGTTTGATTCTAATTTTAGGTCAGGGCAGCGGGTGTTTTGCCACCTCTTCCACAGGGCTCTCATATTTTTAATTTTCTTAATTATAAAATCGGGTAGGGGTAGGGACGATTTAGATGAGATTCTTTTGGGGGAATTTTGGATGGCCTTTGTTAAGCTGTCAGTCAGTTCGTGAGCAGATTTACATCAGCGGGCGAGGGGACGGGACGGTACGGGGTGTTAGCCTCCATCTCATTAGATAATTTATTCCAGTCCCGTAATAGACGTGGTGCTGGTGGCGAGAGTCGGGTGGAGATACCAGTGATGACAGTGAGCAATAAATACCTCGTCCGCCCATCCTTATATAACAAAGTAATAGGTATTTCAGAAAATACCAGTATAACCACACGATAATTGAAACCATACGAATTGTATTACTAGTGTGTCGGTTGCAATATGGTCCGTTGCAGATTTCGTACAAGATATTCTATCAAAACGAGGTGGGCGAGGACGACGCGTACCGGTCGCACTCGGCGGTGGTGGGCGTGGCCACCCCGCTGGCGGTGCTGCCGGCGCTGGAGGCGCGCGTCTCGGCGCGGCTGGAGGACGCGCTGTGGAGGCTGGCCGCCGACATTGCCATGCCCGCCTTCGCCGTCACCGCGCGCGCTAGTCTCGAGGTACTGCGCTCTTCAATTCCCACGCCTTTACGTCACAATATCTTGAAATAAGGCTATTAGTACTAGTTTTCCTGGCACTCGAAGTGTAGCTTACAACGTGATGGAAAGATAAGCCGTTAAAGCTTGTCGCTGATATTGCAATGTCCACATTCTCTACCATTGTGAACGTTTTCTAAGAAAGAATAGACGAAGGTGACTGTGAGAAATAAAGAAATAAGAGTGGCAGTAACAAAATATGGTTAGCAGATTTCAGTCACGTACAAAATAACCTTTGGGGTGGTTATGCCATTCAAACTTAGACCGATTAATTAAAATTTTAAACTACACCCATCTTTCATAATATAAACAAAATTTATCAAAAAGTATAGGTTTCCCGTGATGCACAGGAATTACCATTTTGTAATATAATTACTAAACACAGTTTTTTTTTATCACAAACAGTTAGATGATCCGTTCGTAGAAACTTCAGGAAGTCTCAACCTGACATCTCCATATCTTGAAGACTATTACATAAAGATGCAATTCAAAAAGGACTTTTCTGATCTTGAAAACGTAGTTGGTGGCGGCATTCACGTACAACAAGGATCACAAAATAACTATGTAAGTTTTTCTTAATATTTAGCAAAGTCCCATTGCTTAAAAATAAAAAAAGACTCGTTCCTAAAGGTAATGAATGGGAATGAAGCGAGACAGTTTTGTCAGGATCGTGAGGTCTGGCTATCGATACTCTCTGCCTACACCGTAAGGGACTTGGCGTTAAAATATATATTTATTCCTAAAAGGAAGGTAACGCATCTGTGATACTCCTGATAATCCTAATGTCCGCGGCCGTCTTAATAGCTAATTCCCAAAAACTCAAACAAAAACATTGCATATAATATGTTGTTTGATAAACCTTCATGAATTATGATAGAGATGCTAAAAGTGGGTTGCCGGCTACCGTCTACTTTAATTTCTGAACTGGAACACGATCGGTGGGAGGGTCCAATCACAGTTAAATAGCTTTATACTGTTAATATGAGTAAAACTAACTTGTTTTTATATCTAGACCTTTCAGTCTTGTTTGCAATGTTTTTTCATGAGAAAACTAATACTATTACTAAATAACATTACAAATTCAGCACAAGAAAGGCAACCGCAACAGAATAGTTTTAATTCTTGCAATGTATTGTACCGTTATCCCGGTCACATGTTTGCGTTGTACCTCTTTTTTTTATTTTCATAACTTTGTAGAGGATATGTGTGTCCCATTATACCCTAAAAAACATGCAACTTATAAAATAAATTAATATAATTGTTAATCAGCTCAAGATAAATTATTTAGCTATTTTGAATCGTCTGTTCTCACGCATACACATGAGATGTTGATAATTCGGGTTCTATCGTTAAATTACAAAGACGTTGCCTTCAAGTCATGTGCGTCATGGGATTTCGGCTTGCATCAATATAACTCACTCCATTACGTCGCTGTTTTTCCATGCAATGTTTCAATTGATTTTTGAGTCCGCGCCCTTACTACTGAAACATTGGCGATGGGACATGTTCAGATCATAGGAGCGCAAAAGATATAATTGTCCACTAATTATAACATTCATATCTTTGAAATATGCAAATGTTCTTTAACTGAAACTCAGTAAAACCCCAAACTCCAACTTAACATAAAAGGATTTCCAGCTCTTTGCAGACGTAGTATGGAGACCACCGCCCTCTACTCATGTTAGATTTACTGCTCGAGGTGCATTAGTGCCAGTGCTGCCTCCTACTGAAGTGGCTCTCCTGTACAGTGAAGATGAAAGACAGAAGAGCCTTACTGTGGACCTCAGCTGTGAGGACATGGACTACTCGTTAAAGGCTGACCAATGGCCTACTTCACTCAGTATTACGATTGGAACACCACATAGGGGCTTCAGGTTAGCATTAAATATTAATTTATTCCCGGTCCCTATAATCAACGAAATGTAATCCGGAAGTTTAATCATTCGTAGTTTGTTGAGTGACGAAGCGTTACTCGTTTTTAAAAATAATGTTCTGAGTTAACTGTCCAAAACGAGCAACCGTTGTTAGCAATGTTACTAATCGTACACAATACGGATGGTAATCCGTAATCAAAACAACTCGTTTTCTTAAATAAAGGAACCGGGAATTATTAAGATAGTAATTATCTCTATTATATTTTATAATTGTTAACGAGATCGGAAAGCTAACAAGCACACGGTTCTTCTAAAGGTAAGAAAACTTGGCCACCATGAGTCGCATAATAGTCTTAGCTTAATAATATCGTTAATGTTATGATATGTACGTCGTTGTCTTGTAGCCGAAATTCAGGCTTAATTCCACCGTCTACTGTATACTTCAGTGAAGAAAATGAGACTGTAGTGGTTCGGCAGCAGGAATAGTTAAAGCGGTGGATTCCTCCCCGAGCAAGTTACTGCATAGCATTCTATTAGTGATTTTGTTTCCGGTCATTTTTATTTATACAAATATCATTCAATAATTCAAATAACCAATTAACAGAGCAATGAAGATTATTAGCGAGTTTGAAGGTGATAATATAAGAGGATCGTTCGTCACTGACTCGGACGAGTACAGTATTACGGGAAAAGTGTTGAACAGAAAACCTCTGGAGGTATGAACAAGCATATTTTCATATTACTTTGCTGCGTAATTTGACTTTAGAATAAACATTTCTTATGTATTCATAGTTTGTTGGTCAGTTAAGTTTTTGTTAGTAAAAAAAGCTCACAAAATTATTATTTTTTTTTATATTCCGCGGAGAAAAATATTAAATAAATTTTTCGTCTGTCCTATTGATGATGCCATGTAAATTTATTAACATTATGCATTTCAGATATCCCTAGTATTAGTGCCCAAAGGTCAGGGTCCACAAATAACTGTGCGTATGAAGTACGAATGGTCATCTACTGTGTACGCTCTATCCGCACATGTAGCTGGGCCAATGCAGGCAACTGTTCGCGCTAGGGCAGAGCTGGAAGATGCTTTCACTGATATCAATGTTAAGGTAAATAATAGTAAACTGGCAGATAATTTTAAAGATAATTTCAAGTCAAGGCCCATCTATATATTAATACGTGATGCAAAAACCTTGGACCTTTTTTTACGAAAATTGCGCGGACGCAGGAGCATAAAATTTGGCACACTTATAGTTAATATGTAGGAGAAGTGCAGAACGCTAATATTTTTCAATAACAATGCTTATAAAGTACATTAAATCAATGAATAAATCTTTACCCATACTCCTTTGCATTTGACACACACAAACAAATATATTGATGATAACGATAAATGATCACAGATCGCGCATTAAAAAGTTTAGAAATAAAGTAGTTGGTATTGAGAAATGAAGATGGCGTTCTTATTAACAAGATATTAAAATTTATTATGGTCGAATCTCGACCGATGGGCGACCACCAGTAGTAGTAGTTAAGATTGAAGAAAGAATTGCAGAAAGTCAGACAAGATGGTTTACTTGCGATGACTCGCCTGGATCAAACTTTAGCTTTTGGTCCCACTCTCAGGTTGGGCAACCTTTACTTTCTTAATAGGTCTTCCATCCCGGCCTCAGGAGATCAACGCAGCACCACCATACTATACTATAGACACCATAGATGTTAATCTATGGTATCTATAGGCCACAATTGTCTCTCACCATCACGAAAGCCGTGCGCTTGCCTTTAAAGCTTTAGTTCCTACAGGTAACGTGCATTTCTTACTGTTAGGAAATCGGTCTTCTTGGTAGGTGCTATGAGAAGGTTAAAATAATATATTTTAAAATACGATAAAACACAGACTCTTGGACCGTTGTAGGTATTCCCAAAATAGGTTTTTTATTTATTAAAAAAGCATGGGTTTTGAATTGACTTCAATTGTCAATTACTTACTTCATTGTACTACTACTAATTTCGACCAATGGGCGACCACTAGTAAATAATAATATACAATGTCCTACTTGTTAGCATACATATATTGACACATTTTCCATGTACCAGGGTACTAAGTATATTACACTGTTGTTACAGCCGAAAAGATATTAAGTCGTATCTTCCATCAAATCGTCGTCTTAAAACAATGTGGAAAATGTCAATTGAAATTAGAGAAAAAAGAGTAAATGAAATGTTTTAAATTCTATGTAAGAATTTTCTCGTGTAGGTGGAAATGCCTCAGGTGAAGCACGCGGAGATGTACGTGAAGGCGCGCGTGGACGTGCACCCCGAGCTCCGGCGCGTCGTCAGCGTGCAGGCCGCTACGCCTGTCAAGAAGATCAGCTTCCTCAAGGGAGATGCTGATTTTGTGTAAGTTTCATTTCAAACAATATGGACCATGGATGTTATTTATTATCCTAATATTAATACGTAAAGCAAAAACTTCGGTCCCTTTATTAAGAAAATTGCGCAGACGGATGAGTATGACATTTTGGTTCACATATAATTTATGTGCAGGAGAATTGCAGAACGCTAATATTTTTCGTTAATAATGCTCATAAAGTGCATTATATCAATAATTAAAACATCACACAAAACACATACTCCCACAGATTTCACACACAAACAAGAATACTGATTACGATAATAGATGGCACACAAACTATATTAATGTTTGATAACAAAGTAGTTGGCCTTAACAAATGAAGATGGCGTTCTTATCAAAAGTAATTTATATTGCATAACTTAAATAAAATTAAAATTTATTATGGTCGACAAATGGGCGACCACTAGTATACTTTAATGTGTCATCGTTCCCAAACCTTGGTTGCCTTAGTTTGGAAACAATAGCAGCATAAGGCGAAGGAGAAGAAAAATTTGCTTGAATCAATAGAAAATTACCAATTAAAATTTCTATTAATTATTTTTTATATGAGAGGTCTGCGAGTAAGCACAATGCTCTCCTGTTGGTAAGAGACAGCCGCGGCTTTTTAGACACCATAGATATTAAAGGTGCGTCGTCGTCCTGTGGCCGGGATGTAAGGCTTATATTTCAAGTCTAACGGCTACTTTCGGACCAATATATTACAGAGTCATTACTGCGTGAGGAATAGACAATGTGGTGTATCCATACCCGGGCAAGTTGCTGCACAGCTAAATTAACGAGATGTTTAAACGATATAATATTTGCTTCAGTTTCGGTCCTAAAACTGGATACCTACTTTGTAAGTACGAATTGCCGGATATGAAGGGAGATGGAGATTTGAAATGGAGCTTCTTACTTGGGGATTTGTTTATACGTGTAAGTGTCTACTTTGTTATTTTGGTTTAAGAATACAACAGTCTGGAAATTGAAGGAAACCCTACTCTTATTTAACCGATTTTAATGATATATTGCTTATTGACCGCCTCTTTGGTCGAGTGGCTAGCGTATACGCCTAACTACATCGAGCAACTTCAAGACTCGGGTTCGATTCCCGACGGGGGCAGGCATTTGTGTGATAAACATTTAGATGTCTGCATTTCCAGGTCTGGATGTTTATTAAATTTATTCTGGTTTCTATTCAAGTATTATTATGTATTATATGTATTAGAATCGTTGACTAATACCCATAACACAAGCATATGATTTGCTTACTTTGGGGTTAGATTCAATTTGTGTAACTTGTCCAGGGATTTTTTTTTATATTTTAAATTTGACCCATGTAGCTGCTTCAATATCTGCAACTTGGGCAAGTTTGGAACATTTGATTTTAAGAAATATTTAGATAGAGATGAATACGAGCGTACGGTTATCCTGATCCATGAATAAATGAAATACCATGAATCTCACATTTCATTTTTTTTCTTTATTCAACTATTTCATGGTATCATACAGTAACTGTTCGGTAGCAACTGCAATAGTCGAAGGACTGTGACACAGCTACTAACCACCTCCGTATAAAACAATTACATAATCAACTCTATTTCGTGAAAAATACAGTTAATATAACAAAATTACATAAAAATATGTTTGCAAAATATTTATATTAAACTGAAGATATTGATCATTGCCTTAAGGAGTAAATAACCTGTTTTTTTAAATCGCTTGATAGTCATATTGTTTAAAAGCAGCTATTGGTGATAGATTTCACAAAAGTGCATGAGACAGTGTATGTGTATGTCCTAGCTTGTTTTATAAGTTTCCTAGAATGTCTTCAATGCACAGACACAGCAAATTCACGATAATGATATACTTAAAGAATAAACTCCTAAATATCATGAAATGTTTTAGGCCATAGGACAACAATTGATGAAGGAGATTCAAAGAAGCGTGAATCTAGATATATTCTTCGGTAACAGCACAATGCCGGATGGACTCACCAGCACTAACGCTGGCTTCAAAATGGATTTGGATCACATTTGGCAGTGAGTTATTTCACTTATTATATTAATATACGTGAACTATTTAACTTGTTATATTTTATTGTTACAAAGTTGGCCAACCGATTCAGTGACATGGTCCTGAGAGTTGCTAGAGAAGCAAAACCGAATATTATAATATTATTATAATTTACTTATTACTGCCGGAACAATGTCATGTTTTGGGTCTGGAGGTTAGAGTAGTCGGTAAACTTACATAAGAGGCACCATACATCAGGTTAAAAGCCATCACATTTGGTGTCCGCAGGCGAGGTGTATTTCTTACCAGGAAATCCATTTGTTTTTTGTCTTCTTAGGTCATTTGAAAGTACTAAGTGGTATTCATGTAATAGCCTTATGTTGTATAACGGACTTGCTTAAATAAAAAATAAAGGGTTTTGACTTAGCATATTTTCTCTTCTACTTTCCGTTCTCGGATCTTTTCAAATTGTGTATTTTAAATTTTCTAAAAAAACAACGTTGCCGGGCCTTATATAAGTACCGTGATGGCGGTCATGATTACCTATCACGCTTTCATACCTTTATACCGTTGACCAATCGAGCGAACCCTGGTGACTGGTTTAGCGTTCGTATCGCATAGGTATATATGTGATACGAACGTAAATATACTTATATTTAAAAATGGTAATTGAATGATTACTTTTTAACAGGATTGGTGGTAACGCTTCAGTTGGGTACATAATGAATGAACGAGTCAATTTAGTAGTTAATGCGATCCTTCCCAAGCCGAACGTTGACGTGCACACACTGTACATTGACGGACGGCTGGGCGATAAAAATGATCCCAAGAAAACATTGCAGGCAACCTATAAAACTGATGTTACGAAGATCATAGCTGGGATTGAAGGACAGGTTTGCATATAATTTATTATTTTCAACTTAAATTCAAATTCAAAATAGCTTTAATTACGTAGATCCATATACAGATTCTTGTAACGCGTCTATATAATTCTAAAAACTAACACCGGATCGGAACGCGGCCACTCACTGAGAAGATCCAGGTAAAGAAACTCAGCGGGCTTGTTTTTTTCTTATAAATCTAATTTACAGAAGTTTATTACATTCACAAATAATTTGCAGAGATTGGCATGAGGAGCAATTAATCCCAAGCATTTCTGTCTTCTAAATATTCTGAAATCTTATAATAACCCTTACCATACAACTTTATCTTAATACATTTTTTAAATTTATTAAATGGTAAGTCTTTAATATGCTCGGGAAGTTTATTTTAAAAACGTATACATTGGCCCATGAAAGAATAACTGATTCTGTGGAGACGAGACTTATGCACGACAAGATTGTTTTTATTCCTTGTGTTTACAGCATGTACATCACAATTTTTCTTAAAAACTTAAGTTACAGTCACAAACTTACTTAAGTTTCTGGACTATGAAGACTCCTAATTAGTCTGTAACACGGTCGCAGGCTTGTAGGGTTGACACTTCTTTACAAATTGCAAATAACTCAATTGCATATCGCTCATCTGGTTCAACAATGGCACAGTCATCAAAATTGTGAAAATGACTTTTTTAGGTATAAGTGATTAAAATTACACAATCTATACTAATATATTTTAAATAATATCTCTTGAGGATAGAAAACACAAAATTTAATAAAATAAGCCTCTATTTATGTTAAAAGATCCCTTGAACTTTTAAATCTCGCTCCTGAAAAATTTACTCAATGTAAGTTGTGCCATTGTTGCACCGGATGAGCGATATAACTTGTTCTCTTCCCTATGATTTAATAAGTACCGGATGTCAACCAAACTTGGTTGATATCCCGCGCACACTCAATAAAATTTACTGTCATTGTCCGTACTGCCCAAGGAATTAAAAAGACTGAAGTTTCTACCTAGGTTCGTTTTTAAAGCTTAATTAAAATAGTGAAGCAGTTGATATAGTGAAGAAGCTTCCTTTCACTTAGTGTGCCTCCAGTTTAGACTCTTTTTATGCTTTCTTACTGGTTTTAAATTATTTAAACTTTACATTAAGCTACCATAAAAATAACTCTATGTAATAATGTAAAACTCCTCCAAAATAAGAGTTTGTATCTTACTTATAATACCGAGTATTAGAGGCGTGACTTGAACATGCTCAAGAGTAATGTAATAATTTTTAATAAAGTTCAAAGATAGATTTAAAAAAAAAAATACCCACACTACCATGCATTTGACACACACAAACAAATGTGTTGATGATAACCATAAAAGATCACAGAAGGCGCACTAAAAAGTTTGGAAACAAAGTAGTTGGTCTTGAAAAATGAAGATGGCGTTCTTATCAACAAGATATTATAATTTATTATGTTTGAATTTCGACCAACGGGCGACCACTAGTCCACATAGACTCTTGGATTGTGACTGCATTAACTACCTTAGGCTATGTACACAATGTACAAATACTAACATATTTTAAATAAAATAAAAAAAAATCTAATTGAACTCAATTCAGAAACCAGTAATATACTTAGTAGTATAAAGATTTTCGTGTAACTATAACATGTTGCCTATTATCATAAAAAAATGTATTTATATGTCCAGTTTGCAAATACAACGGAAGGAATCGACGGCACGGCGACTGTAAAGTGGACGTCCAACTCTGTGTACAAAAATGTAAGCAATCTGATGTCCTACAAGTGGGACACGAAGGGGTCCAAGTACGTCGACTACACTCTCACCACGCCGATGTATGAGGATGAACCCACGCTCACCGTGAAGGGCTCTTATCAACAAGATATGGTCCATCGCTATCAAGTTTTCAAGTAAGTTAACAAGTAATTCAGACCCCATAGCTGTGGTCTGGTTCTGTCACACTTATTATACTAAACATATTGGCTTCAGACATGTAAACCAACATATAATAAATACCGTTTAGGTACTAAATCTATTAAATTTTGTTTAAGCTAAATACGGATTTTTTTTCTGCGTTATAAACTATTCCCGTGCCATTTTTTATGATATTGGAAGGCAAACAAGCAGACGGATTTCCTGATGGTAAGAAATTCTCGCCGCCTAGAGACACCAAAGGTGGTGATGGTGCGCTGCCAACCTGAGGCCGGGATGTTATGCCTCGAGCAAAAGTAAGTTTACCTTACCTCACCCTCCGAACACGTACTGACGCTATGGCGGCAGGAATAGGTAAGGCAGTGGTACCAATCTGGGTGAGTCGCTGCGAAACTCTACTACCTAGTCAGACGTCACGGTGTTAGTGACGGTAAGACTATGCTTGCCTTATACGAGCTGCCTGGCAGGAAGGCGGATGGTCTATTCTGCAAAGGAACTCGGACCAACACTGAAGAAAAACGTATACTATTAACTATACATCAAAAAGTTGCACATCTTCATATTTATCTCATTTATAAATGTTGTTGTGCAATACTTTTGTCTATAGTTGAAAAAGGTACACATATACGCTCGGGCTTTTGTGCGTGTTAGTGTTCTTCCGGGGGTGTGCGCGTATATATTACATTATGATACCAATACATAGAAATAAACAAAAAAAAGTGTGTGTGTGCGTTAGAAGTTATACTTCTTCGGCGTAATAAGACAAATATCTTTTTAATAACTAAAATGTTATCTATCGCTAACTTCATAGCTAACTTCATCATGTCGGTTTTTCGTGACGGTGTGCGCGCGCATCGTAAAAATGTACCCTCATCATTTTTTCCTGACGCGCCAAAAGAAGTATAACTTCAAATATGGAAATAACCCCTACCCAGAAGTATAGACATTTAAATGTTCATCACACAAATGTCTGCCCCCGTCGTGAAGAATCGAACTCAAGCCTTGCGGTTGGTCGGTGGCGTTAGGAGTGTACGCTAACCCTTCGGCCAACTAGGCGTTTATATGACTACAGTACAATACAATACGGTAATCTGGCTAGATAATGTTAAACCAATAAAAGAGTGTGTGTTACTTTAGGCAAAAACAAATAACCATTTGAGAAATATTGCAAGATAACGGGATGTTTTTAATTTAGAACGGATATTAAAAATCTTTATATATAAAAATGAATCTCTATATTTTCCTTCGTCATCGGATTACTCGTGGTAAATTAAATAATTTCGCTGACTATTTATTCTCTTTTTGTTGTGGTCATCATTGTCAGGAGAAGTCGGTTATGAGGGAAAGAAGGTATCTTCACGCCCTACCTTGAAAAAGGTAGGCAGAGGAACAACCAAGGCACCCACGACTAGCCGAATACACTAAGTCCCACAATGTGATATGTGACAATCCTATCGCCAATCAGGCACATATCCAAACCCGGGCAACGTTGTTATTACTGAAAAATTAAAAGTACACATTTTCCAGGAGAGAAAAAATAATTATAAGTGTAGCTCAACATTACAACGTCGAAGAAAACTTAACGAAAAGTTGAGTTTGACCATGACTATCTATTGGTTAAAGTTAGCTTATAAAAGTTTCAACATAAAAATATTACTATTAACACAAAGAGAAAATGTAAGAAAGTGGTTTAGAAATTCATCTAAATACTTGTAGTTCCTTTTTCAATTCGTATTATTTTCAGGGGATTAATACATCGGCCGGCTAGCAGTCAGATCGGCGAGATTGATCTTCGCTACGGTGGCTTTGAACACACTGACGGACATTTTAACATAACTACACCTTTCCATACCCTGCCGTGGTTGAAGTCTATATTCGATGTAAGTCTTAATTAGATTTTTTTGTACTTTCAAATACAAAACTATACAGAAAGACTGTAGAAGAAGATTGTTGTAATATTAAATGATATATTGTCAAATCATCAGCCAAATACACGTTTTGTAAATCATGGTGCACTTGCACTAAACATTTGACAAATACAGACAGATTGTATTTTGTAGATTTCAACTGTACCAGTGTAGTTTTGAACGTCCTCTTTTTATTAAAGAAACTTAATGAAAAGTTTTATTGCTCTTTTATCGTTTAGGGGCAGGCAGTAAATAACCTGATTATAGGTGATTTTTTTTAAATATTGCACACACAGATATGACCATAGATTTTTTATGTGGTAGGTTAGCAAACAAGCATGCGGGTCTCCTGATAATAAGAGATAACCTTGACCTATAGACACCATAGACGTTACAAGTGCAAGTCTATGGGCTACGCTAACCTCTGGACCGCAACGTAACCGAATCATTATGGCGTCAGGAATAGATTAGACGGTAGATCCCAACCAAAGCAAGTTGCTGCAAGGTACTCTACCACCAGTGGCCTTTTTGGCACGAGCTGTCTGACAGAGAGACAGATGGTCTATTCTACTCAGCGAACTCGGATCAACAAAAAGGAGGAAGGAAAACGGAAAAGGTTTATATAAGCAACTGGCAGTCGAAACGTTCTGATTACTATTTGTTAAATGACATTGAATATCGATTAAGCAATTTTCTTATTACTTGTTACATAATAATAATTAGCAATTATACAAATGTCGCAATTTTGCTATCGCTATTATATTAAAAAAATGTCTGTGTGCGATACACACACGATAGAAGTGAAACTTCAGTAAATCGACAAAAGAATGAGATGAATATATATTTGTGTCTCTTACCTGTCGGTTTTCCGTTGCACCCGTATTGAAATCACAACGACTCTAAAGAAGTTTCACTTCAAAAAGTGTTTTTACGCCCGACAACCAGGGCACCTATGGCTAGCCGGAGGCACGAAGTCCTACAATGTGCTAGGTGGCAAGCTATCTCAGTCCGGGTACATATCGAATCTCGGTCAACGTTACTTTTAATAGAAAATTTAATATATACATGTTCTAATTTTTCCGGGGATCGAACCCGGGACCTTAAAAAATTATGTCCAAAGCCAGACTGATACATCACAGAGGCGATATTATTAAAAGCTGCATAATAACTTTGCAATTGTGTTTATTATAGATTAATAACGCAGAAGAAGCCTCAGACAACAAAGTGGATTTATTCTGGCCAAACAAAACAGCTACTATTAATACTACACACACTTATAGAAAAACAAACCCGGGATTCACACAAAACGGCGCCATATCACTTTCCATTCCATTGAACACTCAGCATTTAGTTAACACCGAGTATTATTATATAGAGGGGGACAAATGGAGCAATGGTAATGCGACAATTGATTTCGATCGTGAGAGGTTCGGAAAAGGTACGTTCAATAAAGTGCTGAGTAAAAGTGAAAGAAACTTGGACCTAGCGATAATGGACATAGAAGTGGAAAATGCACACATCCCGGTTGGAGTCAAATATATCCATGAATTTGATGATACCGGAAATGTTGTAAGTAATTTTATTTCTTTTATTGCAAAACTTTTTATCTTTTCTAAAATCGCTACTCATAATAAAACAATGTTTATATGTTTGATATTTTCCATCGTCGGCCCTTGGTAAAATTCCAAATATTCATATTTTTAAATAACGAAACACTTGTACTGTTTTACGTATCATTTACAATTTATTGTTTTATAAATAGTCTACCGGTTTCGCTTTTACAGCATTATCAAATTTAAACTAAGTTAAGTTTAAGTTTTAGCCCTGATGACGCCGTAAAAGCGAAACCAGTAGGCTATTTATAAAATACTTAA